>CM070503.1:561329-780897 GCA_036346375.1 Guadua angustifolia
CTCTGCTTGCTAGTCCTCAAAACCTCACTCTCGTTCTGTTCTGCGCTGCACAAACCCCACACGCAACCATCGCACCCTCATCGTCCCCAATTCCAATTCCTCCTCTTATTTACAATTCCTTTCCTTGTAATTAACAGCTAATAGACGGGCTGGCATCATCCCAACGAACGGCGGCGAGGGGGCTTCTTGGCTGGGCGCTCGATTGGGCCCACCGGAGAGCGGAAGGCGACCGTGACCGGGTCGCGCACGCACCGGTGGAAGGCCGGCTCGCGCATGCCTGCGGCCGCCGCCGCCGCCTCGCATTCCAGGCATGAGAAGGGCGTCCCCTGCCGCAAACGGGGCCGCGGGGACCAGAGAGGCTGGTCCTCGCGCTCCGGCGTGAGCGGGCCGTACGGCTCCGCCGTCGCCGTATCTATGAGGTACCACTCGCGCTGCCGCCGCAGCTCGCGCAGCTGCGCCTGGTAGTCCCAGGATCCGAACATCACCGGCGTGGGGACGCGGCCAGGGAGGCCAGATCCGTCGGCGGAAGGCGCTTCAGGATGGTCCTCTCCGGCGGCGCCGAGGGCACAGCGGCGTCCACGGCCGCCTTCTTCTCGCGGCGGGATCGGCCGCCCCGGCGCTCGCGGCGGGATCGGCGGAGGACGGCGAGGATGTAGCAGCCGGAGCCCTCGCGCGCGACGGCGGCGGCGAGGTCGGTCCCCTCGTCGAGGGGCACGCGGCGCTCGCGGCGCGGGCGGGCGAGAAACTGCGAGATCTGCTGCGGCGCGACTCCCACGCGGTCGGCGACGACGGCCTGTAGCCTGCGGACGGCGAGCGACGGCTGAACGGTGACGTTGCCCAGGTCGACGCTCTGGTCGCCGTCGACGAAGACGACGGGCAGCACCGCGATGGGCGGCGGCGAGGTGGCCAGCTCCCCCATCTCTTCCTCACGAACCGCTTCCTCTCGGATTCCGGCGAGTGGCTTGCGGGACGGGCACCACAAGCATCGAATCCGTGGGGGAGGGTTAGAACAGTTGCGAAATTCTGTGGGCTTTGGGGGTGGGATGCCGGGAGGGGTTTTTATAAGGCGGTTTGGGGCGAATGGTAATTTGGAAGAGGCAGTGGGGGCAGGGAGGGAAGGGGTCTCTTTCCTTGGCAACCAAGGCAGGGGAAGGTACTGGGTGTGGGGCCAACGCAGGATGGATGGCCCAAACTGCCCCTCGGGCCAGGGGTGACACGTCAGCGCTCGCGGGGACGAAACGGGCTCGCCGGTCTGGCTGGCGCGAACTTCCAGCCGGCCCGCGTAGATTTTTCTTGCCGGTTTCGGCGTGGCGACACGTGCGCGCCAACGAGCGAATGGGATTGGGATCTCGACTCGAGTGTCCTCCTCTTGAGGTTTCACGTGACACGCCCATGGATTTTGCGTGATAAACGCGTGCCTGCATCGTTTTTTTTTAATCCAGCGGCTCATAACGTTTTGTCCGGCTGCAGTACTCAATGGCGGACCGGAAAAAAATTACAGATGAAACAAATTTGAAGTGTATACATATTTAGATATAAATTTATTGGGTTATGCACTACTTATAGATCAAATTTATTGGGCTATGCAGTATATATACATTTGGGTATAAGAGAACTTGTAAATTGTAGGTGGAGCAGCAGTCCAACCTACCATACTGTTAGGTCTGCCCCTATCTGCACTTGATCTGTTTAATTCGTGCCTGCTAGATTTGGTTCAAATAAACACATGAGAGGAGGGGCCTCTTCGAATTGAATTGAGAAGCTCATAAATAGAAAAAAGAACATGGTAATTAAATACCATTTCTTGTTAAATCCGGAATGTGTAGCAAATGCTGTTGGTTAGATCGACGGAAAAACTCACAAGATTTTTGGTGATTGCCATTGTTATCATACACTGAAAGGAAATATGCTCAAGTGGATGTTTGTTATACCCCAAAAATTTCCATAAAAGGTACATCATCCGATACAAATGTCAAAGTGATTCTCACGGTTCTTTCTTTGAACCAAACACCTCGTGTATGATTTTTTTTTTCTATAGGAATAGATTCCTCTAAAATTCCTTTGTTTTTACCAATGAGACCCTTAATTAACAAAAAAAAAACGTATCTTGTTAGTAGTTACCAATGGAATAATATAGGTATCGCGCGTGTTAATCTCTTTGCCCTTATTCTTTTGGAATCAATTACTCCTCATTTTAAAATTTAAACCCACCAATTCTGTGCGACCTTGAATTGAATCCGTATCGTTAGACTGTACTGTAAATTTTGGCATTAATCGGAGTTGACATCACGTGCAATGCGTACAAGTTAAATACTCCCTTCAAGAGCTCATCCGAATAAAAGAGGACATGCTGTACAGCATTAATTAGATGAAAATACCACCAAAATTACTACACCCTCCGGGGAAAAAAAATATATAGCATCCATGTATTTCCTTTGCTGCTCGCCTCACCGTTCTTGCCGCATGACCTCGCCACCGTCGCTTAAATCTTGCAGTCATCATCACTTGACATCGCCACCGCATGCACCTCACCGCTACACCACATCGGCCTTCCAGAGCTGTGGCAAGCATGTTATCTTCAATGTTCATCCGGAAACAACAAATAATCAAGAGTGAGTTCAAGACTTAAAACAAATACTTAATAAAACAATAACACAACAATTTATCCTATTTATCTCATTAAGCATCTCTTATCATTAGCGATGCAGTGTAATTCTATCTACATGCTCATATATACGTCATATAGGTCATACCGATATAGCTGAGCGCATACCTATCAATATCACACCCTCTTATTTGCTTTATCTCGTAAAAGTGCCTACTGAAGTAAGTCTCTCATGTCCACACAAAATAGATCATTCAGATCCATACATGTCACATCTTTCCAACATGAATGCATCACATACAAATAAAATGATTTATCAACATTTAACATTTATCCTCGTTACCGTTAAGTTCATTGCCATTGTAAATAAAAACGATAACATAAAACAACATTATAAATAAATTGCCAATATGAACACCAAGAGTTAACAACCAAATAATCGTTCTACAGCCTTGCACTTATCTTTTTACCCATGAGAGCTTGAATGACGTGCGGTTAAAAGCAAACCCAAAGGCACGCCTTATATAGCAAGTAATCCCAACTCAACAACAAGATATAGAAGTACATAACAACAGTCATAACAATATCGCTCCTAGTATAACCACGGACCTAATTTTCTCTCCATCGGATAACTTCCCCTTTTTCTGTCATAATGGTCAGATGGCCATAACTCCTAACTTAGGATCTCAAACATAGCAAACCATATTTGTTCTAAAAAACATAAGATTGTCTACAATTTTTTAGTTAACCACAAATTCAGATTAATTTATTTAACGCCTTGTTTTTTAGCTCTAAGACCGTTATGTTGCTTTACTAGACAACAGATTTAACAATTTTGTATCTATTTTTGTAAAACATCAAATATAGTAAAACATAGCATCCTTAGAATATATGAAAAGTCATCTACCTTTCTCTAGTTATGGACACAATTTAATTCGGCCAATATTAAAACCTAATAAGCAAATTAACACCACTGCGCTCAACAACGACTATTTTTTGGGTAGCAGCCTCCATCTAGTCATAAGATTCGAAGTGCTTAACCAAATTCAATATTTTTGTACTATAATGAAACTTTAGATAATTACCTACACTTTTCATAATTTGAACAAAATATGAAATAGACTATAGGTGTCCCAAATCTAACCCCGAAAACAGATACCACAATTTACCAAATCTCAATCACTAGCAAATATATTCCTGGTGTTATCCAACTACCTCATCTTCTGCTATTATGACCACAAAATCGCCTCACTATAACGTCAACAAGATGAACATCATCCTAGGGTTTATACCTGCATCCCAAAGATCCGCCAAAAAATGTCGAAGGTGGTGGTCCTATGCGGTTTGCGCATATTCCCCACTACTTCACTCTTCCTGAAACACATGTACCACATCTCCCAAAATCCTTTACACCTCCTGGACACGGTAACGTGAACGGATCTCAATTTGGACACTCGGTTTGATGAGAAACGCGAGAAGATGAAGAGGAGAGCGCTAGGACACGCCCTGGCTGTGGGCGGCACGGATGGTGCTGCACCTCGGCGACGGTTGGTCGGCTGACGATGGTGGCGCGATGCTAGTTGCGGTGTGGTGCGGCCACAGGCCGGTGATGGTTGCAGCGTGGGGATGCGTGGGGCGGTAGTGAGGACTCAACGGACGACACGTTAGCGGCGGCCGGCGAGGGTGGTAGGACATCTGCCCCGGCAGGCTAGCGGCAACGTGTGGGCGGGGGTGGGGAGTGGCAGCCAGGGTTTGGCACCCTGGCCCACTTTTTTTGAAAATGATTCACATGTATTATAAAACAAATGCACCACTTGAAAAGCGTACGAATGGAACAATGTTCTTAAAAGGGATTTACATAGGCCTTGTTTAGGGGGCTTAAAGCTAGTTTCAACTTTTGAAAAGCCAGTAAGCCCTCTAAATAGTTGAGTTTTAAAGCGACTTTTAGTATAAGCTGGAAGCCATATATAACTAGGAAAAACCAAAAATTAAAAGCTGGGTTAGATTTTTTTTTGTAGCTTATTGCTGAGAGAAATTAGCTATTTGTCAAACGATCACTTATAAAAAACTACAAGCACTTTTTAGCTTAGAAAATAAAAAACAGTTTTTTTAGAAAAATTACATCTCTCCAAACTGGCTGTTAGACTGGCAGCAGGGCGCCTAGCATTTTCTTCAAGCTAAGTAGTAATGGGCTGCCTTGCCCAACCAAGCAGGCAGGGCCATAGTATATTTTATGTTTGTTTTGCTGCGGTTGTGGTTGCGTTGCCTGGAATTTGATCAGAATTGTTCTACCTGTCGAGCACCTGAAGTTTCGTCGAACGATTCGAGGAAATGGTCGAATTGTTTGAACGGAACTTGGTTGGCCTGGCCAGCAAGCGATGATTAGCTTTTGTCGCCACAAGTTTCTCTGAACTTCGGAGCTTGGACCGTTGGAACTTGAGTGCCCTTGGGCCCAAAGAATCTGTTTGGATCAAGCCCAAACGGAGGCTGACGAGGTGGGCCCACCTGTCGCCTCGCCACTAGTCTCCTGGGCTTCTAGCTCCCAACATCGTTTCGTTTCGTTTGCGGGATGGGACGATGGCGGCCGCCGCTCGCTGCCTCATTCTGAACCCCATCTGCAGCAGCAGCCCATCTTCCTCCGCGCTCCGACTCCCCAGAATCACCCGCCCGCCGCTCTCCTCCTGCTCGGCCTCGCCGCTTGCCGTGGTGGCCTCCATGCACGCGCCGCCGCAGGGCTACCGCACCAACGTCGGCATCTGCCTCTCTAACCCGTCCCTCACCAAGGCACGCACGCGTCTCCTGCCTACCTCTGCGATTTCCTTCGACTGTTGTATGTGCTTCCCTTTAGGGTTTTGTTTTGATCCGCTTCTGATTGTCTCTCTTCTCCCCAGATTTTCTCCGCTTCCAGGATTGACATCCCCAGCGCATGGCAGATGCCTCAGGTGATTTGTTATTCCTTTTCTTTTCGTTTTTGTTTGTTGTTGTTGTGCCACTCAGTAGTACTGGCAGTGGGTGTTCGGTAGTCGTATCATTGATTACTGCTCACATTGGTGTCGGCGTGTTGCATTCTGATACAACACATAAACCCGGCCCAAACTCATTTGCCAAGTGCTTTGTTTCGCCGCAGGGTGGTATAGATGAAGGAGAAGACCCGAGAGCAGCTGCTGTCAGAGAATTGAAGGAAGAAACCGGTGTTACATCTGCAGAAATCGTGGCCGAGGTCAGTTCAGATCCTTCCACTTGCTTCCCAAGTTCTTCTGATCATGGTTAATTTTCAAACATTGCAGAAAGGGCTTCTTTCAACAATCCTAAAGATCGATGTCTCTCCTAATATGTGGATAGGATAATTGCTGTTCATAATCATTCTCATAATAGGTTTTGCTGAACGTGTTTCATGTGTTCGTGTAGGCTTCCAATTGGTTAACATATGATTTCCCACCGGATGTGAGAGAGAAACTGAATGCTAGGTGGGGAACGGATTGGAAAGGCCAGGCTCAGAAATGGTAAGCCTGCTAAATTTCTTGAGCTAAGAATGATGTCCATTAACCACAGGCTGTTCTGGCTCGTCATCTGTTTCAACCTGCAAGAATAATCCTATTCTCGAGAATTATCTTATATAGTACAAACTAGAATAGTTACTCACTGCCGAACATGTTTCTATGAAACCTAATATTAAATTGTTTTTCCTGAATGGATCATAAAGAAAGTCAACCCGATTTCAGATAGCATAGCAATTAGTAGGCAGAGTACTCCAAACTAGAGCTAGGTAGCTGTAGCTGTTGTACATGTCTCTCTGCTAAAGAAACAAACTATTATACAAGATAAACCGGATATCAATTAAAGTTGTTAGTACAATCCCGGAAATATGTCGCATTATAAGTGTCCATGCTGGTACAGTAACATGTCTTATTACCTTACTATGTGTATCCTTACTGATATCAAAAAATGCTTTATTACTGATTAGACTATGAATTATAAATTTATAATGACCATGGAATATCATATATACCGTAGTTGTATGTAGCATACATGTTACAACTCCATTTCCGAGGAACCATCTTGCATATTATCAGAAGTCTAGATATAACACACACATTATGGCTAGCATACTGAGTTGAATCCTGGATGAAATCGCGCGCGCGCGTGTGTGCGTGTGTGCGATACGACGTGCACGGTGTGCACATGCATATACATGTGTGTCCAGCTGTGATGCATTGGAAAATTTTTTGTGTGGGCAAAAATTCAATAGGAAACTTCTATGGAAGGGATGGGTAGGAAAGTCTGAGAAGCCATTAAAGTTTAAGGAGCCATTAAAGTTTAAGTGATGGACAGATTGAATCTGTCCTACCCACTCACATGCGACACAAGGGCCATGCTTGTGCTGATCTGAGGTTTTCGTATTGCATCCCTTGGTAGGAAACTTCCTATTGAATTTTTATCCAAGACATGTTTCCCATACTGTTTGAAACGGCTAGACAATTTCCGTCTTTAGTAGAAGCGTGGAACCCCTAGTGCTCGATTGTTGAACCACTGGAAGACAAAACTGACTATAATAAGCTCCAGTTCTGTCTTTGTGTTGGATTTTGACATAGAAATACAATGTTCTTGTTGGTGATTGTAACTCTGTCTGAAGTCTGAACTACATTTGTGTTATCTCCTGATACCTTTTGATGATTTTGATAGCTTTGTCGTAGATGCTTGCCTGTTATCTTTCCGAAAATCTCATGTCACTGGTATAAATTTTATGGCCATATTTGGTATGGCATGGCTATCCAAAATTTTTAGATTTGAGCCTTATTGGATCTTACTTTGGGGTGGACTAAAAATTAAGCTTTTGTTAGATTTGGATAGTGTCATGGGTTCTTGTCCATGGATGTATGGTGCATCCCACTTATACTATCTCCCCACATCTTTCATACTAAGGCTTGGGCTCAGACTTGTCATTTAGGCCTAGGCTAGACTTGACTAAGCTGCAACTTGGTCAGATAATATTCAACTGTGTTAATTCCCATCAGTGGCATTGGTTATCTGATCACTGTTCACTTGTTCTTGATTGAAGTTCCAATGTGTATCTATAAATCATTTATGAATTAATCATATTTACTCGCTTGTCTTCATGATCCATAATTCCCTAAACAGAATATTCAATTCAAGGTAATTTTATGTAAGCAAGCACACCTGCTTTATAGAAGCTATTTGGTATGTGATGGACCTGTGGTGCAAATAAGCAGGTTTCTATTTAGATTTACTGGGAAGGATGATGAGATTAACCTTAATGGTGATGGATCTGAGAAGCCGGAGTTTTCCGAATGGACATGGATGACACCTCAGCAAGTTATTGAAAAGGTGGACCATTTTCCAGCTCCATATTATCTGATCCCCAGCTTCTGGAGTATCTAACGTAGTTTCGTATTGAACAGGCAGTTGATTTCAAAAACCTGTATATGAGGAAGCACTGAAACAATTTGCCTCATATCTACAGTCAGATCCAACAGCTCGTCATAGATTTGACCAGTTTCCATGAGTTTTTTATATATATGTGTCGGATAGAGTTATCCTATGATACCCTGTATCCTCAATAATCTCATCAAGTACTGGAGCTGTGCGAGTATTTTAGAATGCCGGGCATTTTCCTGCCAATTATTACGCTGGCATTGGATACTCATCGTTTGATCATACTCCAAGCCTGCAATGAGATGTCTGAACTGTTACAATAATGATCTGCTACTTTATCCGTACAGCTTGGTCCGACGATTGGCAGTTTTTATTTTTTGCCAAGAGAACATATGCCCCTATCATCAATGTTTTTCAAGCTGTTGTCATCGCCATGACTCAATGCATAGGGACAGCCTTCGACTCCTTGATACTTCTATTTCAACGTCACGAATTTGATAATGCTCCCATATGGAGTAATGTGTTATGGAATTCTTGGAGAATGATCTGCGTCTTTACAAGAAATATCCAGGCTTGAAGGGTGTTGCTGTGGGAGGACAAATTGTCCAGTAGTCCGTGTACTGCGTCATGATATTGTTCCCTTGGGAGAAAAGGAAATGTGGTTAGGAAGATGCCTTGCTTGCTGGGTACTACTAGTTTTTAGTAGCATGAAGCCTGGGAATTCTTAAATGCCGGTAAGGGTAGGCCTCTCTCCTCTTCTAGCGTCGGAGGCTGGTACCACTTCAAAATCCAAACTGCTACAGTAATTTCAGAAATTTTAATGGAATTTTGACAAGTTTTGCTGAAATCTCATGTATTTGATCGGATTTTGATATTTGAGGACTAGATTTGGGTCAATAACCCTAAAGAATGTCATCTTCCATGAAAATTTGTTGAAAAACTGCTTTTTTTAGGATTTTTGAGACAATTTTATAAAAATAGTAGAAATGTTGTCAGATTTTTATAAAATTATACTAGCTTGATCATGTTTTGGAAAATTTATGATACCATCTTTAGCAGTATAGGATCACACAAAAAAAATTCAAATTTTTTGTACAAGGTTGATCATCATCTGAAAAATTTTATGTGAACATTAGTGATGCGTTAGGACCATCCACAAAAATATTCAAAATTTTCTAACATGGTTTGAACTATTTTTTATTCAGTTGAAATTTATCGATCAGCCTTTAGTAGCACTATCCTAATTTTTGAAAGTTTCTTAGGCTTGATCATCATCTGAAAATTTTATAGAAATATTATTGATGCGTCAGAGCCATCTACAAAAATTTCAAAATTTTCTAACGTGGTTTGAACCATTTTTCATTCAATTGAAATTTGCCGATCAACATTCAGTAGCACTGTTCTAATTTTTGAAAGTTCTTCAAGCGTGATTATCATCTGAAGTTTTTATGGGAATATTATTGAGGCGTCAGGACCATTAAAAAAAATTTCTAACGTAGTTTGCACTATTTTTCATTCAGTTGAAATTGATCGGCCAGTCTTTTATCACGACAATAGCAATGTCAAAATTTATAAAAATTCTCAAACATGATCATCATCTGAAATTTTTATGGGAGTACTAGTGATGTGTCAGGACCATCTACAAAAATTTTTGACATCATTTCAACTATTTTTCACTCAGTTAAATTTTGCCAATTTCAACCGAATTTTTGATAATTTCGATCGAATTTCGGTTCAATAGTTTTGGATTTCAAATTTACCTTTTGAATTTTGACTTGATTTCATTTGAAATCTTGAAATTTCATCGAAATATTGAATATCGCTCGCTTCAAAATGCGAACCGAAATGTCAAACACTATGGACCAGCCTCCTCAACCTCATGAACTGGGCAGGCTTGATGCCCATGCGTCGTCCCTTCATGATTTGTCCCTTTTCTGACTGCAACGGCTGTGCCGCAACAAAACTAGTAGCAGACTTGCAGTAGCTAGTATTCCTTGTACGGCTCGCTATCGAGGTTAATGAGATATTATCGAGTTTTTTTTTAAATTAACATAGTTTAAAACATAAAATTATTTTATTTATCATTTAAGTGATGATTTCAAATTTAAGCTAACAAGCCACTACCGAGATGAGTCTCATTAATTCTCTTTTTTTTCTTGAAATAGATTTATTTTAATTTTAAATCCATTAACTATTATAGTCGAAATGATCTTAATACGAGTCCTAAGATTTTTTTTTTTTTACCATCCTTAGTTACTGGAAGCTGCCAGAGCAGCGGCAACACCTGCGACGAGAAGTATAATTTTGATACACCATTTTGATGTTTAGTAATCACCAATACTAGTAGGAGTACTAAATACAGCGATTGCATCTGACCGCCGTTTCTTCGCAGGAGGTGACAAAGTGGGCAAACCGGTCGTCATATTGCTGCTGCTCAAGGCTTCAAAGGAACTACTACTATGGCGCTGCTCCGAAGAGCCGAGAGAGAGAGAGAGAGAGAGCGCTTCCTTCCCCTTCTGCCTGTGCCGGCCACCACATGGCGATCATGTCTGGCTGGCTAGGCCTGGCCGAGTCTTCCCTTACTATTCTAACTGCCTCCTTGTCCTAGTCGCTGCTTCCTTGATTAATTAGCACGTGCTCAAGTTGGGAAATAATTAATTCCCCTGCAGTGTCGTGTGTCGACGTAATAGTATACTATGTCGGTACGGTATGTTCTATTGATGACGCTAGCTCCCTCCCTCTCCCTCTGGAAATAAAGGGTGTATTTTGCTTTTGCACGAGTGATTAAGGTTATGGTAAATAAACACCAATCGCCACCGCCGTCGCCGAAAACCCCACGCCTGCCGGAAACCCAATCGCCACCGCCGTCGCCGTCGGAAACCTCGAGGTTTCTGGCAAAGCCGCGTCCGAGCTCCTCGTCGCCGCACTGAGCAGCCGTCTACCGATGAGCGTGGCGAGCCAGCCAGCTCGGCCACCCCCGAGCTCGGGCGAGCCGCCCCTCACTTCGCCGTTGAGAGGGGGGAGAGTATTTAGAAAAATAAGGAATACATGGATCGAGAATACCATAAAGGTATATATATGACCCAGCACGGATCTTGCTTGCAGAGAGAGAGAGAGAGAGGTCTAGAGAGAGAGAGAGATTGTTTATAGTTGATTCATCTGATAGAGCTAGCAGAGCTTTCTACGTACGTGATGCAGATGGGCTACCTGACTTGACTGGGAACAACCCGTGACGTATATTATACAACCAAGTGTTCACGGCAACAGCGTGAGACGACATTACTTGCGGTTCCCTTTAGAAGAATACTCTCCCATCTGCATCCACACCATACCATACCAAGTTTCTTCCGACTGGTTGCTCACTCTACAGTCTCCGCGGATGCACTTAATGCCCATCAAGAAATGGCGTCCATATCAACTCATCAGTATATCACACATGGAGATGGAGAGTACAAGTACGACATTTTTTTCATCTCATGCATATACTTGTAGTACATAGTCCGGCTTCTCCATAATGTAATGTAAACGTGCTATCCAGTACAAGATGCCAACATCTCAAGCTCAATAGGGTAGCTCTACCTTGTAAAAAAATATAGAACATATTTTATGAATGGTTTTTGCCTATAAATATAACATGTACTTCATATTTTAATGTAAAATTAGCATGATATTTTCTCTATACCCTTAATAAATACTCCCGCCATTCACGAATAGTTGCCGTTTTGGACATCGACACGATCTCGAAAACACAACTTTGACCAGTTTTTTCTATTATAATATATTTACAAACCCAAATAAAACAATACTATTATGAAAGTACTTTTCAAGAAAAATCTACCCATACGATTTTCATGTATCCAATTTAAATATTTAAAAAGATATTGATAGTTAAAGTTTTGAAAGTTTGAAGGCATCTGTGTCCAAAACGACAACTATTTGTGACTAGAGGGAGTATTCAATTTTACTTTATATTCACTATATGAATGTATTGAATATAATGCTTAAAGATAATAATTAAAGTGTATGCATGCAAGATGCAGCGACTTCACTCGAAACCATGGTCGCTTTTCATCCACTCCATCGGCCAGGGAGTTAATGCATGCTAGCTGGTCATAGCGACACATCATTAAACAACAAAAATCGATTGATAGCGCTGACGAGTCCTCGAGCATGGCACTCATTATTGAAGTCATTGCAGTCACTTTCAGCGCGAAGAAAATCAGCGATACCAACACAAGTGAGTCACAGCCAAACATCACTCGCTAGTTTCCCATCGATCCAACTGCACAGACTCTAATATTGGCCTAATGCTAGTAAGAGAATGGCACTAGTAACACCGGATTATTTGCAAACACCACATGGCAGGGTTCTCAAGGAGTGAGAACCTCATCTTCTTCTGCATGCTCACTGTTAATACCTCCAGCGGTGTTGAAGAGAGAGTGAGTGTGTTTGTAACTTTGCATGGTAGGGTATGTTTCGTGCATGGAGGATAGAGCGTGGATAATTATATAGGCATGATGCATCCAGCGTAGAGCATTGGAGAAGTGACAGATGCAAGCCTGGACTGGTACTAATTGCTCCCTCGACAGCACAAGGCTCATGATATGATCACCGATGCTGTCCCCTCGCAGCATGAGACACCAGATGCCATTGCAAAAATTTACAAGTACAGGAATTAAAGAAACATTATAGTACTTGATGAATAGGAAAAGCCAGAAGCTTCAATCTCAAGATTGGAATAATAGAAAAGCAATCCTACCACCACCTCAAAAAAACCAAGGATATATATGTATCTACAGAAGCAGAAGCACATGGACGACGCACTCTTTTACCTACAAGAACACTGTGCGAAAACGGGTGAGGTCCGGACGAGAGACATGTGCTTATTTGCAGACATGATACTTCACCGGCCGTCGGCCGAGGTGAACGATTCCGCGAATCCGGCCGGGCGGGCTGGGATGCTGCCCTTGCTGTCTTCAAGGCTCAGGATGCTTCCATCTGTCATGCTCGCCTCTGCATCCTGCCAGCCCTTCACCATCTGGAGCAGCGGCTGGTGCAGGTCGATGCCCATGTAGCCCTCGATTTCGTCGTTCACAGGCTTCCACTTCTCCACCATTGGGACGAGCACGTTCACGGCGTGGCCCATGTCTGGCCGCTGGGAGGGTTCCCGGGATGTGCAATGGCCAGCAAGCTCTGCGATCACCGAGATGCTCTCAAAAGTCTCGTCGGTGAGATCCAGAGTAGGGTCAATGGCTGCCCTGAGCTTCTCCTCATCCTTCCTTATCTGACAGAACCAGGAGGCCAGATAACGGGTTTCCTCATCCGGACGGCTCTCATCGATGGCGGTCATCCCAGTTATCACCTCCATCAGCACTACCCCAAAGCTGAAGACATCTGCTTTTGTTGTGATTTTCCCGTCACTGCAGCGATTTATCAACCACACATTCAGGAATCATAATAGCAAGGTGGCATAACCAACAGGAAAGGGGGAAACACTAGTAAAATTTTCATCAGATGGTAGCTCCCATTTGCTGCATCAAAACGAGGTTGGAGCTTCACAATATTGCACTAAGCTACAGGTTGTGTTCATTTCATATATAGAAACAAGGAAATAATCTCATCAAGTAGGTCGAGAACCAGTGTATAAACGCAAAATAAGATGACGGCAGTAAACTGCAATCTTGTGACTGGGTTTTTAGAGCGACTAGTACATCAAAAATTCCAAGTTCATTGTCAAATGAATTCAGTTCTGTGACAAGAAGTCTTTTGAATAGCAAGGGTTACTCCTATATCTAGCACAACCTTGAGTCTTCAAAGGCAATTCACAGGCTACAACATTGGCATAGGCTTTCAGAAACGGATCCAGGTAAACAATACAACTAATAGAGCAGGCAGACATTCAAATCCAAATTCTGTGCTATATGGTAATGATAATTAACATATGATGATCAGAACTACAACCAAAGCGACCGAATTTAACATGGTAACCATACTTCATGGTAAAATCAGGCAAAGTAATCCTTACCAGCATATTCAGGAGCCAAGTATCCAAAGGTTCCAGCGAGTCTGGTTGCCACAGAGAAGTTCCCATCTGGTGCAGGCTTAACGAGCCCAAAGTCTGACACTTTTGCTCGGAAATCATCACCAAGGAGAATGTTTGCCGACTTGAGATCCCTGTGGATGTAGCACTGCTGCGCCAGGTTGTGCAGATATTCCATTCCACGAGCAACATCCAGGGCAATATTGAGCCTCTTCTTCCACGACAGTGGCTCCAGCTCAAGCTGCTTCCAGTGGAACAGATGCCTGCTCAGAGCCCCATTAGACATGTACTCATAGACCAGCAGCCTCTCAATCCCTTCCACCGAGTAGCCCAGTATGGACACCAAGTTGCGGTGCCGGACCTTGGTTAGAATGGCAATCTCGGCTTGGAACTCGTCCAAGGCCTTGTTGCTGATCACCGCAGCCTCCATCCTCTTCACAGCAATCATCGTGCCGTCGTGCAGCTCCCCTTTGTAAACGACACCAAAGCCCCCACGGCCAAGCACATTCTCCTGCGCAAAGTTCTTGGTGGCACCGCGAAGGACCTGCACGGCAATCACAAAATTGCCTGCCTCGATCATGTGAACATCGCTAGCCCAACTGTTGCTCCCGCTATGAGCGTTGCCTTGGGACGCACCGGCATTGCTGTCATTGTTCGCCATGACAATCTTGACCATGTTGTCTGGGTCAGAATTGTCACGGGGGTGGACGACAACAGAGACCGACTGTGGCGGAATCGATCCCCTTTTCTTGCAGAAGAAGACCGTGGCACCCAGCGACATCAGAGCCACCACACTTACTGCAACCGGAATCGTTGTGGCCAACACCACAACAGAGCTCTTCTTCCCATTGCCGGGCTGGCAGCACGGCCTGGTGAGCCTGGTGCGCTAGGCGTTAGCGACCCAGGGGCATCATTGGGTGGCGCCCTGGCGCCGTTCCATTAAAGTTGAGATTGCCGGTTATATTCACCTTCACGCTCGGGCTGAAGGTCGGCAGCGGCCCGGCCAAATCGTTCATGGACAAGTCCAGCTTCTGCAGCGACTTGAGGTTGGTCAGGCTATCCGGCACATGGCCGGTAAGGTGGTTCCCGTTGAGCCTGATGTCCGAGAGAGTAGTCAGATTCCCGAGACTCTGGCTGATTGTGCCGTTGAGCCCATACCCTGGCAAATTGAGCACCGTCACCTTCCCTCCAACGCAGGTAACGCCCAGCCACCCCGTGCAGGTGTTGTTCCCTGACCAAGAACCGACCAGACTCTGAGGGTAATCAACCTCGGCGAGGAATTGGAGCAATGCCATCACCTCAAGCGAGCACGCGTCCCCGGGCTTGGCCGCGCAGAACTCGTTCCTGGAGAAAGTGTAGTTGGCCGCCTTGACCACCGGGACCGGGCCCAAGAGATTGTTGTTGTCGAGAATCAGGGACTGGAGCTGGGGCAGGGTCCCGAGGCTCCGCGGCACTAGGCCGACGAGCAGGTTGTTGTTGAGGCGGAGGTCTTGCAGCTGCTTGCAGGCGCCAATGGTGTCCGGGATGGGACCGGAGAACTCGTTGCCGTGCAGCCAGGCTTGCTGGAGGTTGGGCATGGTGGCGATGACATCGAGCGTGCCGGAGAGCTTCCTGTCCGCTTCCTGGTTGTTAAGCCAGAGCTTCTGGATGCCCGAGCCGTTGAAGGTGGACGGGATCGGGCCGGAGAGGTTGTTGTAGGAGAGCGCGAGGCTCTGGAGGCTGTTCATGGTGCCCAGGAAGTCCGGTATGCCGCCGACGAGGCTGCAGTTATCGAGCATGAGGTCCTGCAGCTGCTGCGACGAGGAGGCGAGGTCGGCGGGCAGCTTCCAACCCCGGAGGAGGCGTTGAGCGGGTTGTCGTCGAGGGAGATGAGGACGAGGTCGGTGAGGTCCTGGAAGAAGTCCTGGGGGATGGAGTCGAAGGCGTTGCCGTTGAGGAAGGCGTGGCGGAGGGTGGACATGCCGCGGAAGGAGGGGAGAGGGCCGGAGAGGCGGTTGTTCTGGAGGCTGAGGTCCTGGAGGGCGGTGAGGGCGGAGAAGGTGGGGGGCAGACGGCCGACGAGGTCGGCGCCCTTGAGGTCGATGTTGTTGACGCGGCCGGCGCGGTCGCAGGAGATGTGCGGCCAGCCCGGGCTGCCGCAGGGGTCGGTGGCGTTGGGCCAGCCGGGGATGTTCAGGGAGCGGCGGAGGTCTTGGAGCACGGCGAGGTCGGGCGGGTGGATGTCGGCGGCGGCCCGAGGAGCGAGGAGGAGGGCGACGGCGGCGGCGAGGAGGAGGGGGAGGAGGGCGGCGGGGGTGTCCATCTAGACGCGCGGGTTGGGGAGGAGGGCATCGGAGGGGGAGGAAGCAGCTAGCTGGCGTGAGAGGGAAGGAGGAGCCTGGGATGGGCTCGTCGTCGCCGGCTCGGCTTGTTTTTCTTTTGTTTTCTTGGGTGGCTGATCGCCTCTCCGCCGCTGGCATTGCAACGCAGTCTCAGTCTCAAACGGAGGTGGGTGTCCTTCCTTAGCTCTAGTCTTAGGGCCTGTTTAGTAGAGTTCTCTCTGATTCTGATTCTCTGTTAGAAGTGATTCTCTGAGAGAAGTGATTCTGTCGCTGAAAGTGATTCTCTAACGAATCCATAGGATAAACTCTATGGAGAAACTGACTCTTTGTTGGGAGTGAATCGGAGAAGAATTTTTTTCACTTCCCAGCCCTCTAGTTCATTTCAGAGAATCACTTCACGGGAATCAGCCTGAGAGCGATTATCGAAAATCTTGCTTTTAATAATAGCCCACAGATTCACTCCATAGAAACTGGGAGCAGAGCTCTGTTTGGCCTTAGATTGCTGGCTCAGCTGGCTGCGTTGCCAAGACCAGAGCAAGCGGATTCCACTTCGCACAGGGGCATTCTCGTCATGTGCCGCCTGCCTGCCACGTTTCCTTTTCTTTCCTTTCCTTTATTTTTTTTTCTTTCTTTCTTTTCACAATTTACTGCTACGTAACGTAACTCTCGCCTTTCCTTTTTCTTTTAGTTTCTTTTGTTTCCTTCTTTCTTTTGCCAGCGTTGATCTCCAGTCCTCGTAACTTCCGATGTGATTGGGTGGAAAGCCCTCCCAGTCCAGTCCCAGTCCCAGGCCCAGGCCCCCCCTCGTCCTCTCTTCGACGACGACCGACGAGGTTAGGATCAGTGTTCTGTTCACTGGAGTGCCTGGTTGTAGAGGGAGGAAGACAGCGGCCCGACGGTGGGTACCGTCGTCGACCGCTGGCCGGCTCAGAAGAGCCCCGTGGCCGGCACGGCGACTTGGAGGATTGAATATTAATTAGGTTAATTGGACAAGGCTGCGTAGCAGCAAGAGCGTCAATGGCCGCGGGGCGATGGCGAAGGTTGAGACGTGCGGAGCTCATGAGACAGGAACAAAAAGGCAGAGAAGAGGGTGAGGAGGAGGAGCTTGCCGTGGCGGAACAAGAGGAGATCAAAGTTGTCGGGCTGGAAGAAAAAGCACCAGCAGACCGCCCTCCTCCCCAGTTTGGGTTCCAAGTTGCAACTTCCATTGGTAAGACTCGGAAA
The DNA here is from genome assembly GCA_036346375.1 of Guadua angustifolia. Lineage (NCBI taxonomy): Eukaryota > Viridiplantae > Streptophyta > Magnoliopsida > Poales > Poaceae > Guadua > Guadua angustifolia. Next base: position 578,914 of record CM070503.1, read on the forward strand.
TAAAAGATGTTGCTTTCATACTTTTTCTTCTAATACAAATTATAAAAATATCGAAGTAAGTGAAGAGATAAATAATTAATATTTACTTTTTATTTATATTTTAATATATTTATGCTTTAATATTTGTGTAACTGTAAAAAAAAAAAGACGTAAAAACATCTCTCAAACGAGTGTTAGATCAATGCGGTGCAGCAGAGTAGAGATGGTGGACCAACGACGTACATCCTCGATCGCATCGCATCCAACGGTTGCACTAGTAGCCGTGCATGGAAACCGGAATGCTTCCTTGCTTCGATTTGTCAAACGATAAGCAGCGAAAGATCGACTTCTCATGTATGCAGCATGCTTTAATTGCCTTCTCATCTAAGCCAGGCAATGGTTTCTAGCCAGTAAATGTAAATCCGTATGAATCGAATCAAGCTAATAAATCTTGGCGATAATCCCCAATTAATTACGTACTGCTTGTGATTGTCATGCGGATATGTATGTACGTATGTAAATCAAACAGATTCATTCATGACAGCAAATCCTTAATTAATATCTTGCTTGTTATCTGTCGATACATATTGATACACTCTGCGTGTATTGAAATGGAAGGAAAGCAACGGAAAAAGATAGTACTAGGAAGCATCAAGATATACAAATTACTATATACTACAAGGAAACCGCCAGCTCGCTCGAAATAACATCCGGATTTAAATTTCATCGCTAATTAAGAAGAGTTAAGAGTAATTAAGAGTGCTTAGTAGTAGCTTCTGCAGATTTTGCAGCCTGTTTTGCCGGACCGAACCAATGGTCAGGATCAGATGGATTGAACTTGACGTACGGTACGTCTTTGTTATTCCTACCGAGCATTACATCACGAATAATTGCCTCGTCTTAAAAAAAGTAAAGTTGGCAAAACTAGGAGTTTGTTGTATATGAACTATCTCAAAACGCAAACGGGATCACGAGGTTAATTAGCAGGTGGCCGGGCTCTATGTGTCTGACCTCTTACAAGTTACCGTTAACGCTAAAAATCTGTAGTTTTGTGATACAATAGAACCTAAAATCTGTAGTTTATAGTTTTACGATCGTTTGTGCAAGTTTCACCAAATTTAATTTACTGAAAAAATAATTATTGTTGGCTTGCTGCTGTTAATTTGGTGCTGGCCCGGCCTTCTCTTTCTCGTACATGCTTCTTTTTGGGCAATTCTTTCGAGTTTAGGTAGACCCCGCCGGTTTAATTTGCTGTGTTAATCCATCGGCTTGTCCTTGATATATAATTCAGTCCAGTCGTTCATGCATTGTGCGTGATGACAAAACATTGCAAGCACTTTGCTCTCCCACCTACCTAATTTAGCTTCCCACGTCTCACGGCTCTAATTGCTTGCGGCCAGGCTTTAACACGATCCACGTCCTTCTTGACCCTACCCATCACTTTGCCGATTACACTGCATTTCTAGTAGCACGCATGCTATGTGTTTGCTTTTATCATTTTTTTTATATATACAGAAGCAAATAATTGAGGAATAGCGTACTAGTGTACCACTTAGCAATGAATATATATACCGCATAAACAAAAAAAAAAGTATACCCCTTTATCTCCTTAAGCCTATCTAATAATGATTATAAGATACTCCAAAGTGAGTTACATGAAAAAATTCATCAAAGTCATTTTTTTAATAACATAATTTATGTATATACTCATTTTACATATGAAAAGGCGGATATAGAACAAATAAAGGGCTCCGATAAATTTTCCAACAATGTCGTATTGTAGTATTTTAGAATTAGTATTTAAGTATACTAAAAGTAATAAGATGTATAACACGTTTATTTAAATGATATATTAAAAGTTTATTTAAATGATATATTAAAAGACGGGAGCATGTACTCTGGAAGTACAGCAAAAGACTGCGTATGTATTGGTGTTTTGGCGATCCATGCATGTATGATCCGGCTAAAGTTGGTTTTCTTTAGAAAAACTAGGCGCCCAAAACCATCTTGGTGCAAAATGGACCTTGCTAGTACATGTACAATACTAGCAAACGGTTATCTATAATTGCCGAGCTGAGCTATCAAGCTAGGAAGGATTAGATCAGTTGTAGTACTAGCAATATATTGCAAGCATGGAAAAGACTAGGTAAAGACGCGCGCGATGCCGTGCCACGGGAAAAAATTTGATCAGAGTTTTTTTCGCAAAAAAACTTAATTTCGTTTTTCTCTGCGGCTTTTTAAAAAAATGGTTGGTTGTGAGCCGTCAGCGATTTTGCGTAACTACGGTTTTTTCTGTAAGGACCCACTCGAAATCCCTTGGATTTAAAGAACGGGGTTAAAAATTGGCTGGATAGTCTAAGTTTAAAGAACCGGCATCTGGCTCGAATTTGTGGAAGCATGGTTTTTTATAAAATAATCGGATCTAGATGTAATTTCAAATCTTTCAAGTCGAAAGAACCGGCATCTGTGTTGAATTTGCGGAACTACAGGGTCTTTTTTACAAAATAAACGGTGAAAGGACCTATTCGCGATTTTAGAATATTCTGGGTCGAAAGAACCAGCGATCTGTTCGCGATTTCAGAATTTTTAAGATTTTTTGTGCAAAATAATCAGTAGAAGGATCTGTTCACGATTTCAGAATTTTTGAAGAGCTTTATCGCAAAAAAAAAAACATACTTAGATAGCCTGCATGCTCGGCAAATCTTCCAGGTACATTGCAGCGAAGTTTCCTCTTTAGTTCCTTTTCCTCGGCCTTTTCATTTTTGGTTGGGGGTTGAAACTTCAGTGGTGACAGTAGCAGTACTCCTAGCTGTACTTTGATAAATATGGCCTGGCCATGTTCCTTTTTTGTCACAGGGACAGGAATAGGATGGATGCCTTCCCCAGTTCCCCCGCAGTTTGCTGCCTCTTTCTTTTCTTATTTATTGATTGATGATGTCCTTTCACATGTTGAGATATTAACATTAGCTGCCTTCTAGGGGTCATGCAGGGCTGCCATGTGGTTCAATGATTCTGTTCTTCGGCCCCTGGACAAAAAGAAATAAAGCCACTTTGGTTGCTCTAATGCATGCACGGCTACTCGTTTTCTTTTACATGAAAATTTCATTACAAAGAGCTGACATGGAGCGAAGAAACTACTCACGCCTGGATTTCTCGCAGAAAAGAAAGCAGACTAGAGAGAGAGAGAGAGAGAGAGATACGGATACGGTCAAAAGAGCACATGACATCCCGATGGAACTTTATAATCCCATCCCATCTAGCGAAGCTAGCTAGGGCCGTATGAGTCACTAGAATGCTAGTATACTCTTTAGACACCGATGATGGGCCGACAGCCCTAAAAAAGCCCAAGCAATCGTTGCTTACATCCAGGACAGCTTCCTGCTCCAAGGCAGGGCAAACCTCCCCCCAACGGTGTCTCGCGGCACCGACAAAAAATAAAAATACATTAGATTACTTATATATATTATAGGTTTTTAATATGAGGTGCGTATTTTTTCTTACATATTTAGACTGTAACTTGAATATAAATATACATTTTACTGCTGAAAATAGTTACTTCTACCTCTGAAATACCATCTAAACAAGCTTGAAATACTCCTTTATCACTTTGGTTACACCGTGACTTTGGCACACAGACGTAGAAAGGCCGTGGAATGGATTGTAGACGCCCTTCTTGACTTCCATATGGTTGCAGGGTGTAGCGCTCTTCAAAATTACGTCGTGCCTATACAAACACTCCAGGAGAAAGACAAGATCAGTGGCAAACGCCTTGCTGATACGGGCAGCATAGCACCATCATCGTTTTCTTCCCCTACCACTGCTAAAGAGTCTTCGAATCATTTCCAAGAACTAATTACCCGTGCTCGTGCCAAACAAATAAATCAATAGGTGAACTCGCTCTTTAGTAATAATAATATTACTTGTGAGAGTCAGCTACTACCTAATACAATTAATTTAATTATTCTCAAGTATAAAGACAATGTGAGGAGGTATGAATGCCTGAGGAAAGATCAAGAGGAGTATGGACAAGTCAACAAGTAAGGTGTGAATGCCAAAGAATTTAGCTTGGCCTCCAATGATCAGTCTGAAGAAAAACACGTATAGAGGATGCAAATGGAGTCCGATCGAGGTGTGCAATCACAACCTAAAAAGCTAACGAGCTAAACTTTCCAACGGATCCAACCAAACCCTCAAATTCAATCTGAGCATGAAGATATCTTCAAAAAAGTATGACGGCCAAAAACTATTTCCTATGCATTGGGTGCTGCGTCACCATTATGTTTGACCCTTGTGCTTTATGCTGCAACCTGGGCTTGTCTAGTAGACCTTTTATCTTTCTTTCCACCCCTCTTCTATGTAGGAGGCACCCCCTTGTGTGAAGACACAAAGATCATTTTGAATCTAAAATCAAATATGCTATGCATGTTCTTGGGTTTTCTAGCCACAGGTTGAAACTTCCCTGAGGATTGTGTATTCCTTCCCGTTGTTCTTTGCAAACTCCTTGTGATTGCAGTGAGGATTGTAATCCACTTGACTTGGTTGAGTGGACAATGTGAGGTTGGGCGAACTCCGTACTGTAGGTTATTGCGCTTGCAACGGTTGGTCGCATAAGATTTATCAGGTTTCGCAAGTATCTCAGATCCTACGCCGTGAAGGTCGGACGCACCCTCGTAAGGATATATTTTTGTTGATAAGGATTCTATTGATTACTTAGACTGTGACTTTGAGTAATCAAACGATGATCACTATTGCCACAACCATCACCATAACTAACTTGGCTCTTCTTAGTTTCATGCAGGACATTCTACAGAGCTACGTACTGTCACGGTTGTCACTAAAAGAAGTTGCGCATATGAGCCTGCTATCTCGAGAGTGGAGGCAACTCGGGTTACATCACTCAGACCTAGTCTTCACCACCTTCGTCAGCTGCATGCAATCCAGCCAGAAACACTAACCCGACACGCATGATGGTTGACTTCATCACACGAGTTGACAATATATTGCAGTGGCTATGGTCCAGTTCTAGTACAACCACTGCTGTATTTGATAAATTTGTTATTGAGTTTGGCCTATGAATAAATCACACATACCATGTCGATAGATGGATTTGCTTTGCCATCGCATCGAGAGCGCAGCACATCGCTTGGAGATGGATTTTCACGTGTGAGCCAACAAAGGAAGCTTGTTCACGAGGTCACTGAAGGAGGAAAAGGATTCTTCACTAATGAGATGTATGTTGTCCCACTGTGCCTTTTCTGTGGCCCAAACGGCAATTCTACCAAGTCTCTTGACCTACGCTGTATCTGTTTAAAGCAGCTGCCTTCCAGCTTCTGTGGCTTTACAAACCTTAATGAGCTCAGCCTATATATCGTATCTATCAATGGACCTGATCTACAACGTCTTCGTCTGGGCTGCGCTGTTCTTGAGAGGTTCAGCATCAATAGATGTTCCTTATCAAGTGTAAATATTAGCCAGGAGTTGCCTAGACTACATTACCTGCGTGTGCATCTCTGTAGGCTGCAGAAGATAGAATCGCAAGCTCCCAATCTCACCACATTAGAGTTCTCTGACTATCCGACGCCAATTATGCTTGGTGAATGTTTGAAGATGTCAGAGGCTGCTGTCAGGTTGTTGCCATAGCCCGATAGTGACGGTGATGACTTGGACTACACCTTCAGTGGTCTTCCTACTCATGTTGCTCATGTGCGGAAAACCCTCCATAAGATTCATATCGTCACAGAGGTTTGCTCCTGAAAGAAGAACTTCATCCACCTTTTCTGCTACCGCTTATAAGCTCCCCATAATTTAATCCACATTGTCGTATTCATTTGCCATCTCTAAAATGTAGTTCTGGTGGTCACGCACGAAAACCTCTGTGAGGTTCTTTTGTTTGAGGCATCTAAACTTAGACATTAGTATTTATGTGCTATCACCGGTTGCTAGTCGGTTTCTTCAATTGGCTTACCTGTTGGAATCAGCCCCTCTTTTGGAAGAATTGGAACTGCATATAAGTGATTCAACATTATAGTCTGCTGCTAGATGTTCAATATCTAGGGTGCATTATTTGCATGTTGTTTCTTGATTTATGTGCCAACACTTAGTAGTTTGTTTACAATATTTCCTTAAATTCTTTGATAAGAACTTGCTATGACCAGCTTTCATCCTCCTTTTTCTTTTTCTGTAAGAGCACCATTCTTCCAAACATTCCAAAACCTCCATGTCTGCTATCTCTTATAGTTCTTCATACTTTAATCAGCATTGCCGTATTTATTTGCCATCTCTAAAATGTATATTTCTGGTGGCCATGGCTGTGTTTCAGGTTCATGGATTCACCCAAACTCCCGCAAGTTTTATCTATCTGAGGCATCTAAACTTAGACATTATTATCTTTGGGCTGTCACTGGTTACTAGTGGGGTTCTTCGATTGGCCTACCTGTTCAATATCCTTGGGTGCATAATTTGCAGTTTTCTTGTGCCAAGAGACCAGTTTTAACCCTTTTTTTAATAGTACCATCCTTTTTAGCATTTCAAAACCTTCTATTGATGTAAATTAATTGTTACATGCAGATGAATTGTTCTTTTTTTTTTGTGGCAGTAGGCAACAGAGAGAGATCTTGCCGGGGCATTCGCATAATCACCTTCGGAGAGTCCACATGATAGGATTTCATGCTCACGATGGGATAATTCATCTAGCGCTCTACATTCTCCGTAATGCTACTGCGCTCGAGGCCTCAAGCATATGCTCATAGATCCAATGGTAAGATCGACGCAATATCTCCCAACACAAATCGCCTATGAACTAAAGCGCAGCAGTGGAGGGTCGGAGGATGGCCAAGCACCACCTTTGAGAATTGAGAGAGAGAGAGAGAGAGAGAGAGTGAGAGAAGTCTCGTGACATTGTCACCGTCTTGTAAACCTTAATTAATTTAAGGTAAGCTAGGGGATCATACTAATATGGATGAGTTATCTATCCGGATGGTGAAAGATGAAGATTGGTGTCAATTGTCAAGGTTCCTAAAGCTTTTATTGTAAGGTTATTACTCCCTCGAGTCACAAATAATTGTCGTTTTAAGTATAGATGTAGTTACCCTTTCAAAATTTTGACTATCAATATCTTTTTAAATATTTAAATTGGATACATGAAAATCATACGAGTAGATTTGCCTCAAAAAGTAATTTCATAATATTATAATTTTATTGAGATTTAGAAATATATTATAATAGAAATTGGTGGTCAAAGTTGTCTTGCGGTGAGTGTGCCGATATCCAAAACGACAACTATTTGTGACCGGAGGGAGTATATAGTGTTGTAACTCTGTAAGATTATTTGAACGGTAGAGCATTGTTTTGTTGCCTTTTTTTGTGTGATGAATTGGGAGGAAAAATATTGAAGCACTGCCCTTAGAACGGCCTGTTTGGGTCTTCGAGGCTGAAATCTCTGCACAAGTACGGTATTGCTCGACATGTATGATAATACGTAGTTACCTAAAGCATGCTAAGATGATTAAAAATGCAGGGGGACTGCATTGCATTATATGCAGCAGTTAGGTCCCCTTCTAAGAGCTCGGGTTATGCATAGGAAATGCGTTGTTTACCAATCAGATTAGACTATGTGAGTAGATTGAATTGATCAGCAAAGGGCATAGAAATCGGAAGCTAGCGACCGACCTGAAAATCGCAATGGCCAACAGGTCATCGCGTATCGAGGTTGTTTGATTTGCTTTCAATTTGTTCCAGCGCTATTCTCTGTCCGGATGCTCATTCCTAACTAAATCCCTTGCTTCCTTCATTGGAATTGGATCTTATGCAGTGAAAAGGCAATGCTACCTGTGGCTGTGGCTGTGATTCTATTCCTAGCTTGGCCACAAACAACAGTAGCCGCTGCACAACTGCACAACTACTAACACGCGAAAATCCCGTGAAATTCCTGCGTTCGATACAACCAGGATACATACCAGTGAGATTGGGCAATTGACGATGTGACTGCACACGAGCTGCTCAAGGATTGTTTAAACAAAGGAAAACGTACGTGGCTGGCGACATCCATGCATGATCCAAGTCGCATCCTGCAGCTGCCACAACCATCCCTCCCTCGGTCCCTCCCCTGCTATGACCTGACCTCCCTCAGGCTCAGCATGCAGCTGCAGGCTGGCTGTGTAGCTAGGGACGATCCATGTATATATCAGAGCCATACATCGCATCTTGTTCATCTTTCTTTCTTTTATAATGTTCGTCTAGTACTACTTGTGTTCTCTAGTCAAGCAACTTCGGAAACCCGGCCCTGATGCAGTACAGCAGTACTCTCTACCAGCCAACAAATGTAGCAGTAGTACTGTACATTTTTCAGGGGAAACAAACTCAGGCAGGTCAGTGTGTCACCATCAGTTTCATCACCGCCATTCACACACCGTGCGCCTCCTTTTCCGCTCCAACCATTAACGAATGCATATATCTGTGGTTGCTTGGGTTCTTCTTTTCATATATTTTTATCTAGCAAGAATGACATGTCCAAGGTTTTTTTAAAAAAAAAAATAAGGTATTTCAGGCGAACTTAAGCTACTACATTTGCATTGTGTTGTGGTGTAGATGAAGGGGAAAAACGATAACGTCAAAATTGTAGGTTGCAATGATGGGAGTAAATGACAATGTTTGAACATTCATTCTGCCAACTTTTGCTGCACACCCCCTCAGAGCTGACAGTTCATCATCCCCTTGTCCTTTCTGAGTGAGAATTCAGCTAATGATGAATGGGCAAAGTAAGGGCAATGCAAAGGTTCTTTTCCTATCATTAAACCAAAGAGACAAAGCAAAGCAAAGATGACATAGCGAACTATCTTAATCTAAGAGTAGTCGATCGAGGAATATAGTATAAAAAAAAGAGTAAAGGATAGAGACATGCAAAAATCATATATATCTGAGAGGCTGCTTCATACAATCATACATGCTACTTTAGTAGGACAAACTTTGATGACCTTCACGTACGTACGTAGGTAACCTTCAAGGCAAGAAGCCTGCAAGTCGATGATCATGGCTTGCGCATGAGCTCCCCCTCCCTCTCCGGCCCGATGGAGTTGTGCCGATCCGACGGGCCGGAAGGTGGGATCAGTTTCGCCCGCGGCAAGTAGCCGATGAACCTCCCGGAGCTCATCGCCGCCGCCAATGTTGAACGCGGGTTGACGTAGCTAGCCTGCACGCTTCTTGAGCCATCGCAGCGTGCGGCCAAGGCGGCAGCGAGGAGGAAGAGCAAGAGCACGATGGTTATGCATCTTCGGAAGTAGCTCATTTTAGGCGGCGGCAGCACTTGGGGGAGGGGTGGATTTGGTATGCAAAAAGGTTGAGCTAGCTGACAATGGAAGAGATCGATCGATGTGCTGGTGTCATATACACAGTACACAGAGGTAAGGAACGTGGAGTCTCTAGGGGCCCTATATATACAGTAGCCAGTAGCACGGCCTGATGGGACGAGAGAGATGTGGGATTTGGCTGGAGCTAATCGAGTGAGATCTTTTGGCTTCAAAGGTGGAACATGATGTAATACATGATTACAGCCTAGCATACGCTGGATAATCTGATTCTGAAGAGGATAAGTTTAGCTTACTTATCCGGTGATGTCAGAGGAATATAATCCTAGCAGAGTTGTGTTCAACAGTTCAACGTGGAGGGGAAGTGTGAACAGTGGGTGCTTCTGCTTGAGTTGAGTCAGTGTGCAACGCCTTTTACAAGAGAGGAGCCTGATCACCGGCCTTCATCTAATTTTGTAGAAAATACGTGGCTATTATCATCTTAATCACTTTGTATTATGATAAAACCAAAATTAGATTAGATCGTCAAAATAAGGAGGATAGGCAGGCATGCATCATGATGTTCTCAACAAGAAAGGCAATTGTTGCTGACCTGTTACTATTGAAGATCAGTTTATTTTTTTTCCCAAGGGCCCCAGTACACATGTAGGAGTATACCTATGTAGTGGGACAAATTAAACCTTGTTGACTTAGCTCGTCGACCTGTTAAACTATATTTGTGTATTCTGGTTAGCCAGTGAGACTGAAATGGGAGTGTGGGTTCTGAAATAAATTTCGAGTCTTGACAGCAAACGTCAGTACTATCGTAGGTCAACTTCGGATTTCTCTCTTTTTATACGGTTCAGCGAGAGGGCGGTTGTATCCTACAGTTTTCAGAGTTTGTTGTGCTGCAAGAACTGAAACGTGGGGTGACAATATACATGCTGCCAGCTCACACAAAGGTGAGAAGCTAGCATGCAGTCTGTCATGTTCTAGGACTGAGTTTATTGAGCTTGAAGGAAAACCTGTCCCTATTAATAGCATCGAGTGCAGAGAAATGCAGCTGGTGCCATCCATCCTAGTATTCTCTTCGATTCACAGAATCCTAAAAACGAAGGAATAGGAAAAATGTAATATTACAATGCCATTGTCATAGAATTGAAAACCACAAGAATTTGCAACAAATAGTATTTGATTACACCATAGGAATGTTTTTCCTCTGGAATTAAGTGCATAGGAAAATATTCTATAGTAACTGTACCTCTCCTCGATTACAAAACCTGAATGAACCGCTGGATTTAATCGAGGAGAGGTAGAGATGGAGGGAGGCGCCAGGCACTGCCCATGGCTTTCTGTATTTGTCACGTCCGATGTCTTTTCTTCTCTTCGCCTGGCTTTGAGGCCGGGCACGAGCAGGACTGGACTGGACTGGAGAGTGGTGAAGGGATGATCGATGTCACAGGAACAAGTACCGTGCCGTGCAGACACAAGGTTCTGTTGGATGCTAAATCTGATGCAAACACAAGGCGAGCATCGAGAATAACTTCATGTGTGTAATTGTTTTTCGAGAACTCATCATGTGTGTAATTGTAATTACACGCGGGATTATTCCAGCGAAGGAAGGAATGTTCGGCCAGGACAGGACAGGATGCCCCTTCCTTATCCACGCAAAACCAAACACAGGAGAGATAATTATCAAAACTCTTGTCATCTACGCCAAGGAAGTTTCCTCGACCGGCCGGCCGGCCAGCATCCGCGCGCGGTGAGGTCCAGCAATGCATGCAGATAGGATGAAGGAATATAGATAGCAGCAAGGATCAACTAAGGAAGCGTCACCCTTACCCGATAGATGATACACTACTTTACTATTACTAAGCGCAGTGCCTAGGATGACTTCGAATGGAGTGTGCCTGCCTTACTGGTGTGGTGGTGCTCTGAGATGGATTCGCGTCAGCCTTCGCCGGCCTACTTTGACGTGATAAACACCACCTCATGCTAAAAGCAAATTCCAAGCTTATCAGATTAAATTCCTTCTAGTCTTTACCGTTCCCTAGAGACTTAGACTCTACCGATTGCATCAGCTCTCACACTTTTCCGGCATTTTCATCTTCGCGTGATTCGCCCACTGTCATACGCGCATCCTGCAACTCCCACGACGACCAATTGTCCACGACTAACATTCAGTTCAGATTACCAGCAGACGAAACAGATTCCTAGCAGCGTCGCAGAAACACGATGCGAAACTGACGAGAGGTCATCTCATTTAGGTAACCTCATGCAGGATGGAAGAGCTTTGGCTTATCCATTAATCCCAGGAATATACATAGACTTGCATCCTGGTCCACAGATCAATAACATCGTATTGCTTCTTCCATCATGTATCTCATTATTAATCATGATTTTTCTATACAACAAGAATACAGGGAGGGAGATTGTCAGGGAGAGAACACAGAAATAAATAAGACGGTATAGCACATTGGATAACAAGCTTAGTGACACGAATCGACGGTTTAAATCTCAATTCTGCGTTTCAAATGATGAGATATGCTACGAGTACCAGGCACGCCCTGATGGCTTCTGCACCAGTTTGGATATCTAGTTTCATGCAGGTGCAAGTTTGCAACACTAAACTGTCATTACTGAAGAGATCCGATCAGTTCCCCGCACATTGTACTTGTCGTAAACTTTTTCACGGTTGTCATTCCACCATGATTCCGCCTGATGTTCTCCAAATCTTCTGCGGCTGCAAACAGCACTTACATTTCAGAATGCGTGGTTATTCAAGGGAGAGAAAAATATCGGCTCTTATGGATTGCAAAACTTGTGTACCTGAACCGCACTCTACTCAGCTCTTTGGTCCCATCACGGAGAGAAACCAGGGTTAGGTACACTCCAGGTTCATACTGTTCTATCCACTCTGCTTCAGCTTGATTATTGGGTGAACTGGAACCTCTCGTGTTCAAACCGTGCAGCTTTATTTGGAACCTTTCTGTTTCCCTCCGATCATGATCTTCTGATCTTGAACGATACCCCGTCATCCCACCATTGGCCCTCTGCTGCACAGGTGGAAACTCCTTGGTATTGTTTGAGGTTGCAGCCCTGCTCTCTTGTGGAACCACCGCGGTATCATTTGGGTCACTTATTTCATGGGCTTGGGCAGGCAACCCATTAAACCGAGCAAATGCAACAGAAGTGGGTGTTTGGGTATACTGAATGCTGCCTTGCTCATATCTATTCTGGCTTTCTCTCCCGATTTCAGGAGAAACTGCACCACCAGGTGGATACATCAGTCGTGCTTGCTTCATGTCACACGCTCCTGGAGGATGCCTTTCAGCCATTTCTTTTAACTGCATAAAAAAAGGAACGTTGTTTTCTAGTACTGTCCAATAGGGGAAAAACAAGTCCAGACAACCCAGTTATCTGGTAGTTATTTGATTGCTTCAATGCACATTATCTGTGATTTATAGAACTGCACATGAGCACAGTTGTCATTCTCTTGGCAAGGAGACAAGCGTGGTTGTCTGTTCAAGGCAGCTGTGACTATTGCAAAAAGAGCGATTAGCATCAAGAATGATGAGGAGTTGAAACGTCCATAACAACTAAATAGGTGTCTGTATCCATAACAACCAAATGCAACCCTCCAAGCTCATGTATGAATGCACATATCCATGCAAAGAGAAGGCACAAACAACAGATGCTGGTATAGTCTGCTTCACAATCAAGTGAGTTTCATCGAAAACTTCTGCTTTAACAGGAAATACAGTTATAGTAACTTCATAGTGTAAAGCGTAGCCAGGTTCCACCTAAGTTCTAAGACATCCATTTGAATGTTTTGAGGGTAAGGATGCCATTGTCAACATGAATATCAAGGAACTTGAGAAAATTAGGATATGCATAGCAATTCTGAGGATGGAAGCAAGTAAAAAGGAACCTAAAGTAGTATCAAGGAGAAAAGTTCCTTTTGATGTCAACTGAAAATAACTTTCAAATTTACCTGTTCATGTCGCTAATTAAGGTTATATAACTATGATTTTGATGAATGGTTAATGCAAAAACGTGCAAATAACAGAAGAGAAGTAACTCGAAAGAGAATATGCTACTAGTACCAATTTCAACATTGACAAGATTATGCAAGATTAAGTTCGAAATATCACCTGAGCTGTTAGTGATTTTATAACTTCTTTAGCAGCCTTTGATTTGGATGCCTCTTCAGTGGCAAGGGTCATGGCCTCATGAGCTTTTGCCTCTGACTTCTGCAATTCAGCATCTTGCTGTTCACGTTGTTGTCTCAAGCTGTTAACCTGACCCATAGACAGGCATAAGGACTCCTTTTCCCTGGTATTACTACAAAAAAAGAAAAAAGAAAAAGAAAAAAATAATCAAGTATACCTCTGCCTGTAGTTTTTGAACCTCTTGCTTTAGAAGTTCATTTGCATCCCTGAGGCTCTCAAAGCTTTCTGAGGATAAGGAGCTCGAAGAATTCAGGTGTGGCATTCTCAAAAATGATGAAGTAGATATGGGGTCATTAGCATATCGGTTTGTTACTGTAGAGCCTGAGTTCAGGTTAGCTGCTCCACTTAAAGGAATGTCTTTCAGGTGCAAAATTGCAGGAAACTGTGGTGAATAGTCAGGCTTCTTTGTTTGCTTTGCTGCCTTCACATCTAAATTCTTGATCATATCTGAACTAGTAGCTGATGCAACTCTGTTTGCCTTTGTATCCATTCTCTCAGCCTTGGTATCACCTGGTAAGCGGGGTATAGTGTTCCTGTTATAACTGACACCGGAATCCAAAACTTTACTTAGTTTCAGGTAACATGAATCACATACACGGTATGGCTTTCCAGGATTAGGAGACAATGCTGCTCTTAGAGCTTTTTTTGAACTGCACGAATTGCAATGTACTAAACCACAATTGTAACAGTTGTGCCTCTTTCGAGTGAATCCAAATGGCTGTCTGCATGCTGAGCATTGGGACTGCTCCATTCCGGATACCCATTTATGTTGACAAATTGCGGCTGTAAAGACTGATCCACAAGCAATGCGTTTTACAGACCTATCCCTCAAAGCCTCAACAAGTGTAGGCACCTTACGATCTACAATATCACCGTGACCCAATCTTCCATTTGCACCCTTACCCCACGTATAAACTTCACCGGTGTTTGTCAAGACTGCAACATGATAAGATCCACAAGCAACCTCAACAACACCACCACCCCCAAGCTTTTCTTCAACTAAGCGTGGATACCTTCCATCGTTATTGGGATTGCCAAGCTGTCCATACACTGAGCTCCCTAGAGCAAATATGTGCCCTGAAGTTGTCAACCCAATTGTAAGTGTATGGCCACATGCAGCTTTATGGAAGTTGTAATCTATAAGTGAAGCCACGCAAGTTGGTTTCAGTTTTGAAGACCTGTCACCATGCCCAAGGCGATATTTGTCTCCATCTCCCCAGGTAAATAGCTTTCCAGATGAAGCATTTGACTGTGTCGTGGTAACCTCAACAACAGCAGCAGTATGCCACATTCCACATGAAACAGAAATCATTCTCAAACCCTTCAGAGACTCCACTTCCTTTGGATACGAGATAGTTTCTCGATTTCCATGACCTAAAACTCCAAATGTGCCGTCACCAAATGTGTACAACTGTCCAGAACTAGTTATCAAAGCTGTATGCCATGTACCACATGAAACAGTTGACACCTGAAGGCCTTCCAGAGGACCTGAAACTCTTTTTGGGATCCAGTGACTCACGTTACTACCATGACCAAGGAGTCCTGCATTGTGGGTACCATCTCCCCAGGTGTAAAGATCACCAGTTGCAGTAATTGCACAAGTATGGAATTCACCGCAAGCAATTATTTCAACATTGCAGATTGATAATGACTCGACAAGACGTGGCTGAAAAATGCTTGTACCAACCCCATGTCCAAGTCGCCCACTGCATTCTTCTCCCCATGTAAATACTTCTGACTGTCTTGTAACAAGTGCAGCATGCTTCGCACCACAAGCCACATAACTGACATCAAGCATCACATTTGACTCTAAGGGCTTTGGTAAAAGAATATCAGTAGTCGCACCAGGAGAGTGAACGTTTCTATTAGACCCTGATCTTGAAGTGGTATCACACATGACTTTCCCCCAGACATAAACATCCCCAAACGATTCAGAATCTTCGCCTCCAGAACCATGGCTGGATGTGCTGAGAGCACTTGAAACACTGATTCGAATGTCTGAAGAAGAAGCACTTTTCACTTGCATACCTGACACATCTGTCCTTTCTGAATATGTAAATTCTCCAGAAGAACGATCCTTGGTAGAATTTGCTGAGCTCAACTTTTTGTCAAGGGAATCGGTGGTAAATGTAGAGCTACTGCTTAGGCTACTTTCTCTGCCACACTGAAACCAATTCATAGAAAAATGTTCAGAAGTCTAGTATATTATGATGTGCCATCAATTTTGTACAGGACTAAAACCTGAAAGACAAACTTAAAAACAGACAAACAGAACAAGTGCTTCACAGTTGAGAGGCTACTATTCATGAGAGGTACTTCTATGCATCACTTTTTGATATATTCACAAATATTAAAGCATAAATGAAAGGTGGATGGTGATTACTTACCCTTCCCTTGCTTCAAGATTTGTGCAGCTTGTATTAGGGGGTGATGCACATTCACAGTTTTGTACATTAGTGCATTACAGGTAATGTACTAGCACCAGTACAAGATTTTCTAAAACTGAACATACAAAGGTCTTATGTTGTATTTAAAAACTTAAGCAATAACTGATAATGTTAACTCTAACAACTATGACATAGAATTAGATGATTTATGAGATATTTTTAGACATTATCTAGTTTTCACAATTTGAGACTGCATATTAGTATGAGAATAGAATGTGGGAATTTGTGCAACATGAGTAAATGTAAAGGTACTAATGAAAAAAAAAAGGAATTGAGATTGCTAGAAAGATACTGATAACTTTGCCCAAAAAGACAACAGCTCAAATAATGATACGTGATTAAGATTATGTAAGTAGTAATGAAAAAACGGTGCAGAAAAGTGAGCTCTATTGAAGCAGGGAGATTACATCAAAAGAAAGGCCACCGTTGCGAATTCCATCTATGTGTTGGGGTTGGGGTTTGTGCTGTCCAGGAGATATCAATGCATTAAGGCCTGTAAACCACACTTCTGCCTCAACTTTGTCCTTGCAGATCTATGAAACAGGATCAGAAATAATTAGATGACATTCAATCAGAAAAGAGAGAAAAACAAGAATTTTTAATTGATTCCCATTGTGATACCAGATCAAGAGACCGCTTGCCATCATTATATATGAGTGAGAAGGATAAATGGTCCTTCTCTGGGAGCAAAAAACGTTGAAAAACCAGCTGAAAAGAATAATTGTCAAAAGATCATAGACTTGAAATAAAATATATCCAAGTTGTTTAAAAGGTCCTTACCGTTCTTTGTCCTGAGAGAACTCTGGACACAGAAGCTAGTTTCAAACTTTTCTCTTTGTTATTTGAGACCCAAATAAGAGTTGATTCATCCTGTGGAGCATAGAAGAGAAACTCATGTGAGTATATGTAATAACTGCAAAAGGAAGTTCCATTGCTCTGAATTCATGTTACAGATTTTTCAATAGTTGCCATTTTGCAGTTATTTCTGCTCCAATGCTTGTACGCTTGGACAAGCAGTTCCGTGAAAAATAAGACAGATACATATGTATCAATGAAAGAAAGGCCATCCAAAACCATGATAGGTATAGTTCAGGCCAAAACTTGTGGGGAACGCTATGAAACACACACACACACACACACACACACACACACACAGAGATTTTGCAGAAGTGAACTTACATTTGATAGTCTGACGGGAGTAAATTTTGGCTTCCCTTTGCGACCATATTTAAGCAGTTGGGTGCCTTTCTTTAAAGCAATAAATGCCTGCCAAATTCATGAGGATGAACAGAATTATGAAGTAGAGTAACTGGTTACTGGAACATATCATTGGTAAAACATTAACAAAACTCTTCCACTGGAATTTATAACACTTTCTAGAAATGTACTTGGCAATCCAAAGTTTGATAGCACCAATGCTAATGGGAATATTCAAGTGTCTTCCTGGCCATTTCCCTCATAACAACGTAACTAATGGGAGTGTTTGCCTGTAGCATTGCTTTCTTCATTGTGTTTTTCGTATTATTTCCACACACATGGAAAGGCACAGCCTACAATGTAGTATGTTTGGCCACCCTCATGAATTTAGTTATCCAGAACATCTAAAAGAGTATGATTCATTTTCAGTAAAAAGAAATATCTCATTCTAGCCGCAACGGATCAAACATAGTTAGGGTTCATATAATGAATATTTTTCAAAATCTTTTCGTGACCGATAGCGTTCTAGAACAAAACCTGGCTACATAATGCTTAGAGTTATGACACAGGAGCTAGTGTTAACTCCTAACAAACGGGCATAACTGACTACTAGTTTGTGATTTATCAGAGAAATGGTGACCAACATCTTTAAGCCTGAAACCAAGTAACTTAGCAGGACCTTGAAATTCAAGCTCATGCATACATTTTCTCGCACAAAATCTAAGCTGGTGCTAGAACATCTCTTCCTTCCAAAATCTGTCAAAATAATTTGAAGGGGGCATTGAAACGCTTGAAATTCCAATGCCACAAGCCTGAATGAGATTCCCGAACTTAAAGTCACACCCCTCCTTGGCTCGTCACAACATTCTCCAATCAAGAAACGATCTTGCATCCAAGCATTTCATTGCAGCACGCCTGCTTGCGGCGCTGCAATTGCGCATCCAAATATGTGGACTGGAACAAAGCAGCACCGTTCTCGCGTCCCAAATTCTCCTACCAGAAACTGTCCACTGCAATAACAACAAGGCTCCCGGCCGGGACATTTCAGGTGCAATTAAAGTATCAGCATTACAGAAGGCAGCAGCAGCACTGCTCATACTCCGGCCGCGCGCATTGTCATTGTTGGTATCAAGCTATTGCTGTGGATTGGCATTTGCAGCACAACATCCCCATAAGTCTCCAGCAGTCCAGCACCACAGCGGTCCAAAACCTCCACCCCTAGAACCACCACATCCCCACCCCCGCATGAAAGGTTTGGCCTTGGCTCGGAAAAACCACACGGCTGGCTCCCACTTCCCGCATTGGCAATTTGACATTATGTTCTTAAGTTACAAGAACAAACTCGAACAAGAGACGGGAGAAAGAAGGGGGGAAAGTAATAAAAGCGAAGACGTGGTGGCGGCGGCCGCGTTGGTATAGAAGAAGAGGAGAGGAGGAGGGGGCCTACCTTGTCGATGTCGACGGGATCTGCCATTCCATCGGCGGCCTCCGGTCGTCATGGACCTCCTCGTCTGGCTCTCATGAAATCCTCCCCACCACAGGAGCGCAGCGCCCCCCACCAAAAGCAAAAAAGGAGAGTTGGAGAGGAGTGGAAATCCCTGGAGGGTGTCGTGGGCGGCGACAATGGAGGCGTGTGAGCGATGGAGGTGGTGATGGTGGTGGCCGGCAGGGGAGGGTCCGGGAGGGAGCGGTGGTGGTGGTGGTGGTGGTGGTGGAGACGGGGTGGTGGGGTCGTGCGGGGGTGGAAGAGGGAGGGAACCCCCCAAGTAGCCAACTCCTCTTAAATAAAAACTCCACTTAAATAAATAATGGAGTAGTATACTACTCCATAGTAGTACAACACTAGCTTGGTTGGCTTTGCCTTTTTGACGCGCGCCTCCACCTCGCCGGTGTCGGCAAGTCAACCAACGGGAGAGAATAGGAAGGCCGGCTGTGTGCGTGGGAGACGGAGGAGGGAACCGGCGGGTGTGGCCAAACCAAGGGTGGTGGTCGTTCTGTTCCTCAAGTGAAGCGAACGGGACCATGCAGGAGGACGGACGACTCGAGACTTTTCAAAGTGAAAAGAAAAAGAAAATCTCGTCTCTCCGAGGAAGGAGCAAAGCTTTGGAACGAGGGAGGTGATTGATCAATGATGTTTGCCCATCAACTGTGCTGTCGCTGTGCTTTAGCAATGCCAAGCTTTGCTTTGCTTTGCTCTGCCATAATGCCCAATGCATGGGGGGAGAGAGAGAAAGCGCGTGATACGCCGGCACGGGCGCGCCGCGACGTGCGAACAAACGTGCGTCGCGCCGGCAACGAGAGAGACGCTTGCTTTGACAGACCAAACCAAAGGGCCTCCTGGGTGCGGGCCCGGCCCTCCGGTTTCTTTTTGTCCCGCTCTATCCGGTGGGCCTGCCTCCAAGGTAGTGCCACAAGCTGGTTTCAAAATATCGTCGATAATCGCTCTAATATCGTGATTATAGATTGTATCAATTCAGTTCAGTATTGAAAATCGTTTGGTAAACTTGTTGAATTAAAAAAAAATCAAAATATTTGATAAAATTTATGCGACGTAAACCGATCGAAAATCGGTCAAAAAATGGGCTCTAAGAAACATTTAATTGGCCGGTTAATTTTCTATTAAAATCCACTGGGTTTTGACGAAAACCGATTGAATTTAGATTTTTTTAAAAAAAATTTGATTTCTTGACCCTACAAAAATCAAAAATAGTTCAAAAATCGAAATTCTGATATTTTGAACCCTAGCGACGAGTGTCAATCAAACCGCAGGAGAATTGATCTGTTTTCTAACCCTTTTCTCGCTTTTTTTAAGTTAACTCCTTTTGGAATGGAATATAAATCTAGCTATGTCCCTGTCACCTTCCGTGCCCCTGTAGCGGCAGAGTCTCCCACGCTCCCTTGCCGTGGCAACGCTACTTCCGCGCTCACCGGCCACGACTGCGTTGGCTCCTGCGCTGCCACGCCTGCTCCCGCACAGCGCACTTGCCCACCCATGCCACGCTTGCTAGCCTCTCAAGGCACTTGACCTACCTTCCCACATCGCCTACGTGGGGAGTACATATCGTGACCCTCCACCTCTGAAACATACAGCGAGAAGAGATCGAAAACTAAACTCCATCGAAAGAGAGGTTTTTACGATGTGTTTCTCCGACGGGAATGAGTATACGTACCCCTGTTATTTCATTGAGATACGTGCTTGTTCATAGATTATACCAGTATCAACTGTCAATTTTTCATGTATGTATTCCTCCTCCCCTTCTGATTCAGAAACGATTGATTGATGAGCTCTGCAGTTTGACGTAAAGTCTCTCGTGAGTCCAACTCAAGAAAATTCCACCTTCATTGTTGTGTTGTGCCCACAAATATCAGCACAAACCGCTTCGTTGGTATTTGTGCTGATTGCAAGGTTTAACCGACTATTTATCGATGGGTTAAGGGCAGGTACGTAGATTAGCACAAAACAAACCGTAGTCGTACGAGACAAACAACCTGACGATCCAATCAATCGAAGGAGGCAGAGGCAGGCACCATGGCCGATGCCAAATTCTTGCTCCAATCTCGAGGTACAAGCTCTCACGCATGTTCCTTGTAGCCTCTCGAATTGATGCTTTCCAATTTCACTTACGTCACATTTTTTAAAAAAAAATCTAACTTCTTCACGAGTATTTACAAATCTAGCCCACTCTCTTGTAAATCTAGACTACTCTCCTACAGTAGAAGACACAGTAAACGACACATATCCTCTGCCACGCTCAGGAAGCAGGAAGCCGACAAGCGTGGCATGGAAGGGTGAGAGCAAGAGCAGGTCCTACCACGCCTAGAAGCACGAAAAGAGCTAACACAGCCGAGGCTGGCGAGTGCAGGAGGCGTGCTCCTGTTGTCGGCAAGCATGGAAAAGGAGTTGCCATGGCCGGCAAGCACGAGAAGAGCGCAGGAGGCGTCTTCTGCGGTAGAGATAAGACTAGATTTATAATTTCATTGAAAATGAGTTAAATTTGTAAAAATAAATAAAAAGAAGGGGCTAGAAAAGTAACTCAGTTCTAACCTCCCCTATTTTGGCACCAATGTAGATGGGAGTGAGACTACTACTAACACGACATCGATCGAATCCAACACTCCATTACTGGAGCATATTGCACCCCAATCACATTTGCATTGAGCCAATCGTCCGATTTGCAAATCGGTTGATGCACGTAGGGTGTGTTTGGTTGCTTGTATGGTGTCTGAATCGTATGAGTGGATATAATTGTATCGATTAAACACGTATTTGGTTTCCTATTCATCCTGACCAGGTGGATGCAATTGCACCCACTCATACAGGATAGAGGAAACACAGAAATTAGACTTCTCTCATTGGACCGTGAGATGCATAAACAAGCAACCAAACAACTCAACTTGTATCTACTCATATAGACTAAGACTAAACTGGATGACTCGTACGAGACAGATTAGAATGGTGCAGACAACCAATCGAGCCAGTAATGTTCCAAATCCGATCGGGTTAGTTTAGCTTCAATGCCGTAACAACAAGAAACGTGTTCCAGGGAAAATTTCCAAACTTGTCTCTGGTTACCTTTATCAAATAGTAGTAAAATTCAACGGAACCAGCACCGTCATCTCATCAACGACTTCAAATCTTTGAATAATTTTGTCCCGGCCTAGTACAACAGTCATTGCTTGCTACCTATTGCCTTTGAGCGTTTGGGTCCAACAGGCACAACCTAAAGTGTATGCATTGCTCACAGAATCCACAACCGAAGGAAGTGAAATGCATCTTCTAGTTGAAGTAGAAGGATTGCACTTGGACAGTGAAGAATAACAGATTTGAAACATCATATAGATGCTTAGCCTGTCATGGCAAACCATCTCAGTTACTCTTTTTTTAGAGAAGAGCACTCCTGCATCATGGTAATGAATATACAGTACCCATTACACGATAAAGAAAGAGACCAGCCAATTTCTCTTTATCTTGGAAACTCACTATGTAAATTTCTGAGAAAGAACACTGGTACTAGCTGATACCCTACTCAATTAAGTGATTTCACATATTCAAGTTCAGCATACATCATGCAGTACTACACACCATCTTTAAAGCATCAAAAACACCTTTAGTGTCGCATCTTGCACTAGTACAAAACTTTTCCCTTGATTTAGAACCAGAACCAATAGATACATCTCTTTTCTTCGCTCCAAGTACCTGCATATTTCAAGGAGGTTCTCTGAATTCAGATTGCTCTTTTTTTAGATAATAAAAGATTATCTTCCGGCCTCTACACCTTAAGACGCACGCAGCCAAAGGGAACATCAAATGCTCAAGACAATGGCATCAATGTATTATCAACATACTGGATGAAAGAGCGATACAGTCTTGATCTAATGCAGTGCAGTTTTTTCTAGCCCCTTTGATGAATGGACGTATCTTTGGATTACGCACCTACTTTTAGTCAAGTCTCGAGAATAAGAGGCAGCATGCAAGGATATTGTTGCCATTTTATTTTAATCCAGGAAGTCAACCTGTTGAATTGTATGTACTTTTCGGTTTTGCTGGCCTAAAAAAATACCGGATTTGAAATCTAGTTTTTGAATTTCGGCCAAAATCCTAAAATATCGGTGAAATTTTAGAACTTGGTTGTCCCGAGATGTGGTCTAAAAACGAAATTTGAAACCTTGATCCAAGATAGCTTGGAACACCAGCTAGCAATACAGGCACTTCAACATGACAGAACAACAAACATAACACTAGGAAAACGTAAAAAGCAGAGCTATGTTGCTGCTCCAACTGTTATAATTGGCTTGATCCATCAACCCTTCCTTAGGCCGACGACATCCAATCTCTAATCTTGCAGATGAACTGAAGAGAGAGCTTTGTAAGATACTCCCCAGATATCCAGGGAGCTTTTTTTTCCAAAGGTTAAGATAAGTAGGTCACGAATTAATCATTTGGTTAGACGGTAACTGGAGGCAAATTCAGGCAAGATTGTTTGTCAGTCACCAATAGTCCCTACAAGAGCACGCGCCATTTTCAAACCTGTGGAACCTATTCGCGTCTCTCACCACCAACACCCTCCTCACCACGCACGACAATCCTTTCAAGAACTCATGGCAGTCGCCGCACACCCGCAGGTTCTTGTACACCCTGATCACCTCCCCACCGCCACCGTCGTGTCCCTTGTGCAAGAGCCACAGCCCTACGGCGAGCCTCTCGCTGTGCAGCCTCAGGTTCTCCGTGCGCGACTCCTCGTCGACGTCGTGCAGCGCGAACTGCGCGTCGGCGATGTACCCCAGCTGCTCCCTCACCCTCCTCTCCACGTCCAACAGGATGCGGCGGATGTCGCCGGCCTGCGGGTGCGTGTCGTCGCCACCGTAGAAGAAGTGCACCTCCTTGCCGACCTCCACCCAGCTGCAGCCGCCTTGTTTCTTGAGCCCCTTGCGCCTCATGGCGTCCCTTATCCTCTGGCACTCGCGCCACTCGCCCGCCTCGGCGAAGATGTTCGACAGCATGACGTAGTTTACCGGGTTATCGCCGTCGATGGCCAGAAGGATGTCGCCCACTTCCCTGCCCACGGCGACGTCCTTGTTCAGCCTGCAGGCGCTCAGGAGCGTCTGCCATATGCCAACTGTTGGCTCCAGCGGCATGGTCAGGATGAGGTCCTTGGCCTCCAGGAGTTCTCCGGCACGACCGAGGAGGTCAACCATGCAAGCGTAGTGCTCTGCTCGCGGTCTCATCCGACGGTCTTGACGGATTTTTGAAAAATACCGGCGGCATTCTTCGACAAGGCCGGAGTGGCTGCACGCCGACAGCAACGCCAGGTAGGCCACCTCGTCGGGCTCTACGCCTTCCGCTCGCATTTCCTCGAACATGTCGATGGCTTCACGGCCATGGCCATGCTTCCCGAGGCCATTGATCATCGTTGTCCATGAGACGACATTCCTCGCCGGCATCTCCCGAAACCGCCGTTGTGCCTCATTGGTCAACCCGCACTTGAGGTACATGTCAACCAAAGAGTTGGCCACTGACACATCCAATCCGGCAGGGTTCTTGACCGTGTAGCAGTGCACTTGCCTCCCCTGATCGATGAGAGCAAAATCCGCAAACACGCCGACCACACTGGACAGAACATGCCCGTCGGCTCGGACGCCGGAGCTCCAGAACCATCGGAACAGCTCCATTGCTCCCTTCACCTGACCCTCCTGCGCGTGGCCAACGATCACCGTCGTCCACTGGATGGCATTCTTCCACTCCAACCGATCGAACACCTGCATAGCCACCGGCAGGCACCGGCATTTGGCGTACACGTCGAGGAGCGCACCGGCGAGAATATAATTGGACGCCGTGGAGACCCCTCTAGTCGTCATGGCCGCATGAACCTGCGTGCCCTCTCGAGCCGCGCCCAGGACACTGCAGGCCTTCAGTAAACTGGCAAAGGTGAACTCGTCGGGCTGCTCGTCCCACCGTCGCTGCATCTCCCGGAAGACGAGCAGGGCGTCCCTGCCGTGCCCGGCGTGCGCGTAGCCGGAGATCATGGCGTTCCAAGTGACGAGGTTCCTGAAGGCTGTGCCGTCGAACACCCGCCGTGCGTCGCCGATCCTTCCACCCTTGGAGTACATGAGAACCAGCGAGTTGGCGACGACATGGTGCCCCTCGAACCCCGTCCTGACGCAGACTCCATGGATCCGAACGCCGGTGCTCGTGTCGCCGACGACACCGCACGCCTTCAAGCTCGCCGAAAGCGTGAACTCATTCGGCGTGGCCTCGTCCGAGAACCGCATTTTGCTGAACAGCCTAAGGCACTCCTTGGCCTCCCCGTGCTGCAGGAGGCCCACCATGAGGGCCGTCCATGACACCACGTTCCTCTCAGGCATTCGGTCGAACACGTCGCCGGCCATGTCAAGTTCCCCGCACTTGGCGTACATATCGATGAGGTTGTTGTTCAGCATGGTGTCCGATCCGAACCCGAGCTTCATGAGAGCGGCGTGGAGCTGGACGCCGCCGCAGAGGGCCAAGCCTTTTGCACTTGCCCTGAGGAGATGGGCGATCATCTTCCGCCGCTCCATTGGAAGCGTAGGGAATGCCACTGCTCATGCAGATACCGCTGGTTGGTTTGAGCTTAGGAAATGCCTGCCGATTCAACAAGTGTTGCACCGTATTCAGGAAGAGGTTCAAACGAGGAATTGCAGCAATCACGTCACCTCCATAAAGCCCACATTTCTTTTTCTTGCTCCTCTGCAATTCGAATCCAGTCTTTCTTCTTCCTCCTGCCCGTTTTCCAAGCGAACAGTCTACATCAAAATGTCACATCTTTCTACACAGTATTTGAATCGTTACAGCAAGATACTACATACGTCAAACAATTCAATGGATCCTGAGCTTCAGGTGATACTGCTGAGCTATGGCATTTAAAAGTCACACTCGGGAAAATTGACTATCTCTACTATTATAAAACACAAGTTGGTAGCAGCGGTCCGTTCTTCCGCGGACCCCACTCTACAGCCCCCAACCCCTCTCTCACTCCACACGTACACAGCGCTAATCTCCTCGCGCCGCCCCCCAGTCCCCAGCTCACGTCTCCTCGCGCACCCCAGTCCCCAGCCCCAATCTCCTTGCGCGACTCCTCGGGTCCTCGCCCCAATCCCCTCGCGCCGACCGAGCCGCGATGGTGAATTGAAGTCGTGGGGGAGGACGAAGCGGTGGAGGTGGCAGCGGCAAACGCGTGGCCTGGTTCCTCCCGTCGCCGCCGCCTCCTCCAGTTCCTCCTCCACGCCTCCAAGGTGCCCATCCTCTATCCTCCGTCTTCCGAGTCCAGACACCCGAGCTCTCCACCCCAATTGAACTAAACCTCACCTGCTACCTTCTGCGGTTTCTTTGTAGCGGCTCGACCTCGCCCGTTGTCCGTCGCGCCGCTCGCGTTTTTCGCCGCCGCCTCCTCCCCGCGCTCCCGAGGTGACCGTGATCGATATTCCCGACGCAGCTTTCGGTTCTTGGTTGGGGGACGATAGTTTTATTTCATAACACGCTGCGGCAGAAGATGAGGTTCTGCGCGCGCGAGCGGCCGATCCGTGACCTCGTGGCTGCCGAGCCCCTCGGGACAAAGAACTCGAGCTCTTGGCGCTTCGTCGCGGTGTGGATTGCCGGCAAGGTGATGATATCTTGTGAGCATTTGAGCAAACGCCGTGTGCTTTCATGCCATAGGGGTAGTAGTATTACCTTCATTTTTCGCTATTCTTTGTTCGGATCCACGAGGTGAGACCATTGTCGCTGAAGAGCCTCAAGGCACTCGATGATCGCATCATCGCCGACCAAAGATTTCACTTACCGCGATTTCGCCAAAGGCCGTGAGTTCATGGTGCATTGTTTTCCTTTGTTTAATGCTTTCTTCGGTGACTAAAGGTGTTTGTTGTAATGCCACAGAACGGTGTTCATGGAGGTAAACCTGACATGGTATAACTGGATGATATGTTTTCTTGATGTTTCCATATTTTATTCTAATGCTACCTACTTGTTTGTTGTGGGTAGGTAGTGGAGTATAACATTGGATCTTCGAACATTGCTTTCATACACCTGGAGGAGCTTCTCATTCAATTCAGGTTCTTCTAATTGTTTAATTCCTTTGCTCATCGCTAATGAATTCTCCAATAGTCAACACTGTTAGGAGCAGGTGTTGTATCTTGAGAGTTGTGATTGTGAATCTTTGGAACTATTATAAAGAATTTTCTTAAGTTGTGAGTGTGTATCTTGAGAGTTGTGAGTGTGAATCTTCGTGTCGACCCAGCCGCGATCTCCTTAGCTTAAGCACTTACAGCCACTGCATTTTCATTCGCCAAAGCCAGGTATCCATTCATTTGCCAAAGCCCAAAGTCGCTTAGATTTTTTGTTATTATATGTTATTATGTTCTTATGACTATGTTTAGCCAAATCCTGATAGTATATGCATGGATTGCTGCTAAAATGGTATGAATTTGTATGACTGTGTTCCTATGTTCTTATGTTCTTATGACTGTGTTTAACCAAATGCTGATAGTATATGCATAGATTGGCAATATGAAAGTAATGGAGTATACTCTGCTAACTCGCTTTATGCAATCATTAATTTCGGAGGTGTTACACCATTTTATATTTCTGCTATTTGATCAGTAACAATTTGATCAAGAGGGCAAGAGAAATCACCTCTAATCATGTGAATTTCATGTCAATTTGTTTGTCTGAAATCATCAAAATACTAGATTCAATATATTCTCGATTTTCTTCCTTGAATTTGGAGTTTTTAAGTTACTAAATAACCTGCAAATGATGATATGATCCGATCTTATTATTTTCAATTAAGATATCTATGTTATCGCGCATTTTAATATGCTAAATATGTATGCATGCTTAATCCCCATTATCACCTATTCCTTGTATGCTAAGTAGGATGATGCTCTAGCGCAACTTAGGAGCATGAAGAAGCGGCTGAAGGAGGCAGAAGAGGAGCAGTACATGGTATTTCTAATGCTTATGCCTTCTTAGTAGTACCGTTAGTGTGCTAATCTTGTAACTGACAGACAGAAGAAGATTCTGCATCCTTGAGAGCACAGCTAGGTACCCTGCAGCAGCAAGTAATGAGCAATTCTTACAGTGGATATCCAATGGGAATATCAAGCAAGCAAACACTTGACGTGGAAAAAAAAGATACAGGATTTACAGGCTCATCTAAAGGTAGGCTGTTTTTGCCTTCTGCTTTACCGATGTACTTGCTTTTATTCTTATTTAGTTCATCTAATATCTAAAATGGCAAACGCAAAGAAGAGTCATCGCTAAAGACAACAGGCAGTGAAACACGGTGAAGATTCCCTACTGAGGCAACAAGATCAACAAAAACTAGCTGAAGAACAATCCCATATTGTTTCTCTGACGGCTGAAAAGCAAGAGTTGGAAGAAAAAATTGCTATGTTGACAATGAAAGATTCAGGTGTGGATGACACATAAGTTTTATGGTATTGTCTCTAAAGCAAGGAAGTGTAACAATTCATGTGACCCTATGTGAACATGTAACTCTAGATGTTGACAGGTGTTTTTCCCACGTTTATTTATCATTTTGTAGCCTTTTCCATTACTTCACACTTTCCATATTTTACTGGTACATAGGTATGTGCTAAGGTACTTATTTATCTTGTTGCATTTAAAATTATGCACATTCTATGCCTTGAAATAGGTTTTCCCTTCTATGCAGAGGAGGCTTCTGAATTTGCTACAAGCAAGGCATTTTCAATGGTAACGCATCTAACACATCTTAAATTTTGTCAGAATTTAAGCTTTCTACAGTATATACTGGACATCCCCATGTTCAAGTATGGTGCTATGGCCACGATAACATATATTATGCCCATATTGAACAACAACTCAAAGTATGGTTGAGAACTTAAGATCATGTGTGATAATTGAATGATTGAGCATGTAATCCTGATGATACCTTGTTGTCAAAATTTACTGGGGGGATTAAAATAGTTGCATGTACCTGTAGTGTTGTCAAAATGATTGATTGATTTTTAAGATTGGTAATATATATTGCTACGTACAATATATTTGGTTTTAATTCATACTGGAGAAGAAACCATAAAAACTTTTGTAATCGGGAGAAATAGATGTTTGATCTTGTAGCACACTTTTCTTTTATTGCTTGACCTTTATGTTTCGTTATCAATTTTATTTTTCGTAGCAACGCACGGGCATTGATCTAGTATGTTATAAAGTTGATGGTCACTTGATAATATATGACATAGTTGAATAACACTGATAAAATGCCACAAAGTTGGATGGAAACTGTATTACTTGCCACACTTGCCACTTTACATTATTTTCTTTTCTTCGTAAGGTATTTTTGAGGATGGTGGAGGAGCTTGTCCTTTAAATTAAAGAGGTACCTTAAATATCACTTGTTGTATATATATAGATTAATCTCCACTACCCGAAAATGAAGAGCCCAAGCAATGCCCAGCTCCATAAGCCAGGGGTCCAGCCCAAATTATCATGCAAGAGCACGTTATGAATAAATAAAAGCCATCCTTCCTCTAAAAAAGAAAAACATGTCTGAAAATTCAGGGAAATACTCCTTACCTTATGAAACCATGATGGAATCCAGTGGTCATGCACGGGTGTGTATGGACCGTACTATGACATCGACAAGATTCTCTTCCTATAGGAAATAGCCCAGCTTTCGGGGCAGGTCCTTCTCGAGTGGCTCGTTCTAGGTGATTTCAACTTGATCTATCGGGCCACCAGTAAAAGTAATGCAAATCTAAATAGGAGGCTCATGAGGGCTTTCTCCAAAGTTCTAGATGATACTCGGCTCAAGGAGTTAAGGCTAAATGGTAGGAGATTTACCTGGGCAAATGAAAGGGAAAATGCTACTCTAATGCGTATTGATCACATGTTCGCCTCAAATGTGTGGGATGTTCTGTTTCCATATTGCCATCTCCAAGCCGTTTCCTCCCTCGTGTATGACCATTGCCCGTTGCTTTTATTGGGTCAGATCAGGCCAAAAAAATATCGTGGCTTCAGGTTTGAGAACTTCTGGACAAATTTGCCTCGCTTTTCTCAGACCATGCAGCAGGCTTGGGCCAAGCCAATGCGCACGTCAGATGCCTTGCTTAGGCTGAATATCAAGCAATCCAAAACAGTGAAGGCGCTTAGAGCATGGAGTCGTCAGATGGTGGGAGATATCTCGTTGCAATTCTCCTTGGTCGTTGAGATTATCTTTCAGTTGGATAGGGCGCAGGAAAAGAGAAGCCTCTCATCTCTAGAAAGGGATTTTCGGGCAAGGCTTCGATATAGGCTTCTAGGAATTGCTGCCATCCAAAGGGCCCGCCTGAGACAGCGTTCAAGAATGACTTTCATCAGAAAAGGAGATACTAACACAAAGTTCTTCCACATCAAGGTTAATGTGCGTAGGCGGAGAAACCACCTGCATAGCATCTCAACTGATAGGGGTACCATCTGTTTCGAGCTCGATAAGCATGATGAACTAGCCGCGTATTTCACCCATCTTTTAGGAACAAAAGAAAAGAGGAAGCATTCCTTCAACTAGGAATTATTGGACATCTCCCATCATAATCTGTCCACCTTAGAAGAACCCTTCCTTATCGACGAGATTAGGGAGGCAGTCTTCGCCTTGCCGGTCGAGAAGGCGTCAGGTCCAGACAGGTTTACAGGCCTTTTTTAGAGAGTTTGCTGGGATATCATCAAGAATGACCTCAAGGAGGCTTTGAACCAATTGTATAACCTCAATGGATGACACCTTTGCCTCTTGAACTCGGCTAACATCGCCTTGTTGCCAAAGAAACAGGACGCCAACAGGATTTCAGACTTTAGACCAATTAGCCTCATCCACGGTGTGGGCAAGCTCTTCTCCAAGATCCTCGCAACCAGGCTAGCGCCATGCCTGCACCAGCTCGTGCCGACCAACCAAAGTGCCTTCATCAAGAAGATATGTATACATGACAATTTCCTCTTCGTCAAGAATTTGGTCAGTGACCTTCACAGAAAAAGAATTCTAGGGCTTTTATCAAACTGGACATAGCCAAGGCATTCGACTCCGTCAGCTGGGAATTCCTTCTCGAACTTCTAACTCATGTTGGCTTTGGGGCCCGCTGGACAGAGTGGATCTTCATCATTTTGGCATCATCCCCTCTCGAGTGCTGCTCAACGGCACCCCAGGCCGGCATATCCAGCATAAAAGAGGGTTGCGACAAGGAGATCCCCTGTCCCCTATGCTATCATCCTGACTATGATCCCACTTCAGCGCCTTATTTCCAAGGCGATAGATGGAGGTTACATCAAGCAGATCCCTACCAGGTCGACCAGCATGCGCATTTCCTTTTACGCCGACGATGTTGCTATCTTTGCAAACCCAGATAGTGTAGAGTTGAGGATTATTCACAACCTTCTTAACGTTTTCGGGGGGCTACAGGTCTAAAGGCAAACATTCAAAAGAGCGAGGTGTTCCCCATTAGATGTGGTGGCATTGACATGGCCTCAATCCTTTGGTCATTCCCAGCTTGCCTCGGCTCTTTCCCATGCATGTACCTAGGGTTACCGTTGTGCCCTACATCCCTGAAACGTTCAGATGTGCAACTTCTTATTGATAAACTCAGGAATCACTTGGCGGGATGGAAAAGAAATATGCTATCCAGGGCTGCCAGACTGATTCTTGCAAACTCGGTTCTCACGTCAATTGCAATGTACCATCTAACCGTGCACCCATTGGACACGTGGACATCAAAGAAGATAGATATGTTAAGGAGAAATTTTATTTGGTGAGGCGAACATGATTGCAATGGGGGGCACTACCTAGTTAATTGGAAGAAAGTGTGCAGGCCAAAGGACCTTGGAAGACTAGGGGTAAAGAATCTTGATAGATTTGGTCGAGCGCTTCGTGTTCGCTGGTTATGATTTGCCTGGAAAGATTGCACCAAGCCTTGGATAGGTATGAATCTACCGTGTGACGAATCGGTCCGCAGGTTATTCAATGCGAGCACCACAATATCTTTGGGAGACAACGAAACAGTGAAGTTTTGGGAATCGAACTAGTTACAGAGAGTTTCACCTCGTGACCTAGCGCCCATGTGCTTCTAGATGGCCCGTAACAAACGAGGTTCAGCTCACAACGAGCTTACTGCCAGGCGTTGGCTTCGTTCGCTCCCAAGAGTTACAACCCAGGAGCAGCTGGATGACTTTGTTCGATTGTGGATTGCTATTCGATATGTCCAATTACAGGAAGGGGTACAGGATGACATCTGTTGGAAATGGACAACCACTTCCGAGTACTCAGCAAAAATGGTGTACAGGTGCCAATTCATAGGTTCCATCCCTAATCCAAACCATTCCATGATATGGAAGACTAATGTGGATGGTAGATGCAAGTTCTTCGCGTGGCTTTTCGCCCAGGAGAGGATTCTTACGGCCGACAGGCTTGCAGTTAGGGGATGGCCGCATAGTACAGTTTGCGTCCTTTGCGAATCGGACGTCGAATTGATAGGTCACTTGCTTTTGCTTTACCCCTTCGCGAGGCAGGTGTGGGCGCAGGTGTTCCGTCTTAAAGCCATATCTCATGCGCCTCCACAAGCTTCCTCTGTATCCCTTGGTCTCACCGTTTGGTGGACTATGGTCCGTGACTCTGTGGCGAAGCAGCGTAAGAGGGATGTGGACGGCATCATCCTGTTCTCTATGTGGAATCTCTGAAAAGAAAGAAATGCCGGGATTTTCACGAACGCATACCGCTCGGTCGACCTAGTCGCTCAGGCTATCGTTTAGGACATCTGCGTTTGTCAAAGTGCTCTAGCCACTGCTTGATGATTTTGTCGGTCGTGTGCCTAGAGATCTTACGCATCTGATCCCCCTTCCCTTGGGCGTATCGAGCCTTTCCAGGCACTTATGTACTTATGTAATTCAAGTGTTACGTCCTCCCTGCCGACCTTTTACCTCTTCCTTCTGTTTTACCTTCGAACTTTGCCTGTACCTTCTCCTTCTTCTAAATGTATTGCCAGAGCTCCTACCCTTATTTCACAAAAAAAACCATGAACATAAGTTGGTGTTCTCAAGTTTCAAATAATCGCCAGATGGCTCTGAATTCTCAAGTTTCAACGGGCTTACACTAGCACTTCAACCGAAATGGAACATGTTGTGACATTTTCATCTGAAGCTGTTACAAGGCGTACTGACCGTGCAGGAACCATGATACAAAACTGTACTACGTAATACAGCAATACTGCATGCATGTCCAACTAATGTCTTAGCTGCCTTGTCCAGCATTGAAACTTACAATTCTTCTTCTGGTACGTATTTTCGGAAAACAGAAAACCATAGCAATCGGGCATAAATAAAGAGGTGAAATATAATATGCATGCAAGCACCCGACGTATGTACAAAACATTCTACACAATCGTGCTAGAAACCAACCGTACTGTAGCCTGATTATTTGGAAGAAAACCTCTAAGCTATTTCATATGCATGGTCATAAGGAACCCCCGTAATCTATGGCTATGATTTCTTTTGTATCTTTGCTTTAGAATGTCGATGTGGGCTCCCTTGGAGTTGGAAGGAGGCCTGCAAAAAAGATATATATATATATATATGCAGCTTTCATCACAGCCCCGTCTCAAAACACAAACCAAAATACTTCACTCTAGTTATTTTTTTCTTCTCAAATTTTGTCTCATAAAACCTATGGCCTACAAAGATCAGCAAATTTACCTGAACATGCCGTAAGATATCTTCCAGTTCTACAGTAATCTCCGAGAAAATGGGTCGTGTATGAGGATTTTCATCCCAACACCGTTGGATCAAGTTGGACAATCTTGGATGCAAGCTTGAAGGGATCTCCAAGCGATGTCCCTAATAAACATGGAGCAATGCTTACTGTGGTTCCTACATGCTTGCGCGTCCACTATTGAGAGCTGACTGCTCAATATCCAAAATGTAATTTAACCAGGAGCTTATTGGAATCGAATACATACCTGCCTTACTGACAGTGCAGCTTGCAATGGTGTCAGGTTTTCATACGGGACCTATATAGCAGAAGTAAGCTAGGCTGTTACCTTCAACCAAAGTTTACTGATCTTCAAAGAACTCAATGAAAGAGAGCGACAGCACCAAAATTTACCTTTGAACTGGCCAGCTCCCATAGAACAATAGCAAAGCTGAAGACATCTGCCTTATGATCATAAGGCTTATGGTTTATTACCTGATAAGACAAGCAACTCTAATAAGCACACTGCACATGCACCATATTTCAGCTTGCATAGAAACTTAGAAAGAGCTGTCTTCTAGTGATAGTTTTTGCGTTCTGTTCTCCAAAGAACAAGTGCAATAGGTAAAAAATAAAAAAAAAAATCGTCTCAATACCTAAGCTGAGATGCAACAGATGATGATGTGCAGACGTCCTTGAGTAATAAATAAAGAAATATCACATAAGTGTGCATGGTGTTCAGGACTTCAGGAATGGATATATGTTGTCAATGAACTTTAGCCATGTGGAGAAAGAAATATTCAGGCCATCAACTTATTTTAATGTTATGAAGAAGGCCATTTTTTGTTTAAAAACATTGTATATACTTCAGGTCATTTTACCCCGAGTTGGTCCATGATATAGCAATTTCTCCTGGAACAACGACAAAACCTTCCAAACTGTTATGGAATGGAACTATTGTGAAACTGGACTTTCGATATAGTTGAGGTGTGTAATACAGAATTAAACCTATTTTTTACATGCAAACACAGCAAGTTTTTTCAACGTTGTTTCAACGGGGAAAAGGCATACACAGCTTGCCAAATCTACCGAGTTTCATGCATAACTGGCCACTTCCATAACAGTTTGGACGTCAGGACTTTGGCTAGGATCCAATCCAGTCCCTCATATCCAAACAGTAAAAAAGCAAGGACAACATCGTCTGTGCATATGTGCATGTTCTACACCTGCTGAGATGGTTTTGTGACACCGAACTTATCATTATCAAATGAAACGGATGCCCAAGAGACTTGGTGTTGCAATACAAAAGTCTGGTTAAGCAAATATAGGATATCGGGTATTTCCAAAAGAAAAAAAGACCCCATAAGACAAAGAACAAAGCCATCAACGCACCTCAGGTGCCATCCATCTATAGGTACCAGTTTCAGCAGTCATCTCACCCTTTTGAGATTGGTGCCGAGAGACACCGAAGTCTGCAATCTTCACAACCTAGTTGCATAAACCAATCAACGCTTTAACAACCTTGAATCGATAACCACACAATTTTAAAACAATATGCTTACTTGATCAGGGCCAATTAGCAAATTGGCAGTCTTCAAGTCCCTATGGATGATGTTATTCTGGTGCAAATAATCCATTCCTTTTGAGATACCAATAGCAATCCTAAGAATAACGGGAAGCTCCAAAGTATTGTTTTGCTTGTGAAGGAAATCATATAGATTACCTCCAGGCATGTACTCTGAAACGAAAACACAAAATAACAAGAGAAAAATATGATCTCATAAATATCAGTCGACAGACGACAGGAAACAATAAAAACTAGAGACAGAGCAAACTACTTTGAATTGTCTAAACAATTTAAAAAATAATAATATGTAATTACATAGGCAGGCAATACATGGCACAGAGGACCTTTTGGGGATTAAAACAAAAATAATATCAGCAAAAGCGCTTGGAACCAGCAAATACTAAAGAGCAGTGCTTTCATATTTTTCCTCTTAATATAAGTTGCACAAATCTTAAAGCAAGCAAAGGGGTAAGTAATCATTATCTATCCTTCGTTAATGCTTTAATATTTGTGCAGCTTTCAAAAAGAAAAGCATAAAAGCACCTCTCAACACTAAAACAGAAATTAGCATCGGCCACATGACTAAAAATGAGAACTTAAACTCAGTAATTGGCTCTCGGTCTCATGCAAGTTCCCATTGCTAGTGCTTAGCACCTCCCTCGATGTATTCCACCATGTCACTTCCAGTGTGAACAGCAACTGTGCGAAGGACCATTTTCACCTATAGCCTATACTAACATGGCACAACAGAGGAACAGAATAATGGTAGTGCTTTGCTTTGCATATGGTTTTGTTGCTCTCTGCTCAGTTATAGTCATCTTCCAAGTAAATACCAGGCTACATGAAATATTGAACTAGAAAAATCTCATATGATGATTCATAAATGAAAACAAATCCATATACTGTTTTTGGGCAACTACAGAAGAGTTTTGGTTCAAAATGCAAATTGATTTACACTAAAATTATAACTAATGACCCACCAAAAAAGCTCTTGAAAAACATCTAATATCTAATTTAAAAGAAAGATAGGAGAACCCATTTCATCTACTTCTAATCGATCACGCAGTTAGCAGTAAACTAAAGAAACCAAACATCATGTTAAAACATGGCAGTGATATATGTTTTTGTAAAGTCCAATATTTATACACTGGGACTATTTCATTAAAATACAGTACAGAATAAGTTCATCACACTGCAATATAACCATAGCAAAATGTATTTAGGTTGCAGAACAAAACGAAAAGTTAAACTCATGAAACTACTTAGAACTTTCACTTTTAACTAACAAAAGGCAATTTTACGGGGAACAAAAACTTATTTCGCATGCAAGAAATGGTTTAGCAAACCTAAAGTAAGGATGGGCAGAGACCTGTCAATCCGATAGAAACTGAGCAGCGAGAATGATCACAACTTCCCTCTAGACTTAGCTGCTCTTGAAGGTCCTACCAAAATTCAAAGAGACAGGAGTTATCCCCCTGTCTTTCCAGCTCTAGTTTTCAATTCCTCTAAATGAGGCTCATTAAAATGCAAAATCTAGAAATGTGTAATCAACAGTTCTTTACATTAGATTTTAAAGGGACTGACAATTAATAACCAAGCGCATGTTGGTTAGCCTTAAGCATGACCTCCAACTTTTGGTCACCACTGTTACTCACAGTACAAATATGCCCAAGAAAAAGAGCACTGTTATCTGAATCTGGAGCAACAAGGATATTTATTTGTATTCAAATAGCAGCAAGCAAGATTACCAGCAATAGGAGGGACGCCAGCAGGATTTCGGATTACAGACCGATCAGCCTCATCCACAGTGTGGCTAAGATTTTCACAAAGCTTTTGGCTAACAGATTGGCAACAGTGCTTCCACAGATTGTGTCCATCGGTCAATTTGCTTTTATTAAGCAGAGATCGATCCAGGATAACTTTATCAGAAAAACTAACCAACGGTATACCGTTGGAGCCAAAAATAACGGTATACTTGTGAAACATGATCTGAAACTTGTGAAACATGATCTGAAACTTGATCTGAAACTTTGTGAAACATGATCTGAAACTTGTGAAACATGATCTGAAACATGTGAGGATGGAGTGGGGGTAACGGCCTTTTGGTATACCGTTAGGATGGAGTTCAATGGTATACCGTGCACTAGTAGCTCTCTAACTTTATATATGTCAGTAACCTGACCAAAGAATTACACAGGAAAAAGAAATCATCGCTCCTCCTCAAGCTGGATATATCCAGGGCGTTTGACTCAGTGAGTTGGGAATACCTAATTGAGTTATTGCAAAAATTGTGTTTCGGCCAGTGGTGGAGAGATTGGATTTCTCTAATCTTAATGTATTCCACCTCGAATATCATCCTTAATAGTTCGCCAGGAACCATCTTTCGCCATAGAAGAGGGCTTCGGCAAGGAGACCCGCTGTCACCGATGCTATTCATTATAGCCATTGACCCCTTGCAACGCATCATGGCTAAAGCGGCGAGAGATGGTATGCTAGCTCCTTTGCCAGTTATCTCGGGCGTCATGTGGGTATCGCTCTATGCTGATGATGTGGCCATCTTCACCAACCCGACCTCGCAAGAATTGAATGCATCACCACGACCTTATCGGTTTTTGGAGAAGCAACAGGCTTATAGACAAACATGCACAAATCCAAAATCTACCCCATCAGATGTCAAGGCATAGACTTGTCAAGCATTTTACACGGTTTCCCCGCTCAGCTGAGGACCTTTCCGTGCAAATACCTTGGGTTGCCTCTGCGTCCTACAAAGCTCCAAAAGATAGACATCTAGCATATTTTAGACAAGGCAGACGCAAGATTAGCAGGTTGGAAAGGAAATTTACTTTCCAGGGTAGCTCAGCTGACTCTAGCAGATTCAATGCTCACTGCCCTCGCCATTTATCATCTGTCTGTTCTGCCTTTCCCTAGATGGGCAGTCAAGAGATTGGACAGGATCAGGAGAAATTTTATCTGGAGGGGCGATGCTTTCTGCACAGGTGGTCATTGTTTGGTGAACTGAAAAAAGGTTTGTGGACCAAAAATTTTAGGGGGTCTTGGCATTAAAGATCTTGAAAGGTTTGGTTGGGCGCTACGGTTTCGTTGGTTATGGCAACAATGGAAAAGCCACCGAAGACCTGGGGAGCAAATGGGGACGCTGTGCGATCTCATATAGATCGCTTGCTATTCCAGGCAAGCACTACCATTCGGCTAGGAGATGGAAAGACAGCCAGCTGGACTTCTCACTGGCTCAATGGTTAGTCTCCAAAAGACATTGCGCCCAACTGCCATCACATAGTGCGGAGAAGGATGAAATTGGTTTATGACGTGCTAACAAATGACTCTTGGATCATTCAGCTTAGGAGGACCACAACTGCTATACAGCTCCACAAGTTATTCCTATTATGGTAGGCCATTCAGCAGGTCAATCTCTAAATCAACACGGAGGATGACATAATTTGGAAATGGACAATAGGAGGACCACAACTGCTATACAGCTCCACAAGTTATTCCTATTGTGGTAGGCCATTCAGCAGGTCAATCTCCAAATCAACACGGAGGATGACATAATTTGGAAATGGACAACAGATGAGCAATACTCCGCGGGGTCGGCGTACCTGGTACAGTTCCAGGGGGCGATACCGGATAACAATTACAGCAGAATTTGGAAGGCAAGCGTAGAAAATAAGTGTAGATTCTTTGCATGGTAATTCCTTCAGGACAGGTTGCTCGCAGTGGATAGGTTGGCAGCGAGGGGCTGGCCTCATTCCCTTTATTGTCCCCTTTGCGGGTCAGAGCCTGAATCGGCGAGCCATCTTTTTCTTCGCTGCCCTTTCGCCAACCAGATATGGTCAAAGGTCTTCTCTCAAATGCAGCTATCTTCACCCATCCCACGCTCGGGTCTTTTGGTTTCACATTGGTGGCATCTTATTCCGCGCAAAGTGATTAGTCCTTCCCGCAAGCAGGTGGATGGGATACCGATCTATACTTTATGGAACTTATGGAAAGAAAGGAATGTGAGAATTTTCGAGAACGTATATCAGCCTACTCACGCAGTTTTTGCTCGTATTATCCAAGATGTTGACTCCAGAAGGATGGCGCTACAGAACGGTGCCTTTTCAACCTGACCAACAGGGACCCGATGTAGATACTTAGGTGCAGGGCGCGGATCGGTATTGTGGTTTTATTTTCATCCCCTTCCTTTAGCATTTCAGAGGTTGCCTTTCGGTGGCATGGGGCATGCTATCTCTGTCATGGCCTGCAGGGTGTTTCATCCTAGTCCCCAGGCTAGTCCTTAGGGATTCTAGATTTATCTCGTTTCGTTGCCCACAGGTGTTCAAGGATGTGGATTTGCAGGTTGCAGGTTTTAGGTTATGTTTCGTCAGGTTCCTCAGCCGACTTCTTGCTGCACTATCTCAGAAGGCGTGAAGTCAGCACGATGAAAAGTTTTTTTGGTTTAGAGCCCAAAGAAAAGTTCGGTCTTTATGTGCGATTGCGCGCGATTGTGTGCCCACAGAAAACCATACGTGTTGTGCCCTCATAAAGGTGGTGTGCGTTTGTTTCCATGCCTAGCGTCAGGTTTTCCCATGCCCATTTGGTGTCAGCGGACCTTTTTTGTGCCCGCTTTCTTTCGTTTGCTTCTCTCAGTCAGCCCAGCTTTTGCCGTGTTGGTTTATAGATGTTCTGGATTTCTCCTATCTTTAATGCATGGCAGAGTTTCTGCCATTTATTTCAAAAAAAAAGATTACCAGCAATATTGGTCACCTGTTACAATGAGATACTTTCGATGCTTTGTGCATGCCCCGTAAAATCGAACAACATTTTCATGATCAACAGTCCTGCACATGATCAAACTATGTTAGAATTGTCTGTAATGAAATGATACAGTGTCATGTTTATGTGTACGAGCGATTCAATAAGAAAGCTTACCTTAGAATCATTATTTCTTGCAAAAACTCCAGTTTTGAGGAGTCATTAATATGCTCAGTTCTAAGGAATTTTATTGCAACATCCACATCAAGATAAGTTCCTCGATATCTGCAGAAGACAACACAAACGAGACCTCTTGGTTACTGATCTATCCTGAGTTCTTGCCTAGAACATTAAAAATATAGGTCAGTGCACACAGCAAGATGTCTCCACAAGTCACAATGCAGCTGGTTTCTTGACAGTGTGCCCTTGTGAAGTCATTTCCTTGTTAAAAGATGCAAGAAAATGGCATGCAGTCCACACTAGCTGTGGAGTATTAGCTGTCGTTCTAAATAATTAACTTCATTATTTACTAGTATTCCTAACTAAGTGTAATACAGAGTTCTTACAAGTCTCCTGAAGATCCAGATGCAATCTTTTCCCCAATTTGCAGCAAACTCCTGTCGAATTCAGAATCTCCAATCTTTTCTTGAAGCTCTTGTACCCTCTCCGACTCTGAGGAATTTGTTGGATTAGACAATGAGGCCTACATACCAAGAGGAATTTGCGGCAGCAAGGAAAAGGTTAGGCATGATGTGTTCATTCTATTGTCTTGTAATACTGACTGAAAGTATGTACAACACTGTGTTCACTGTAAAGATGTAAATGACAAGCATCTAGACATCCTAACCAGGAAGGCACCTGCAAATGTTAAGTATTCGTGTAAAATGGAGGAAAAGAAAGCAGCATACATGACTCTGTGCCAGTGTCTCCTTAAGCATCTGCAGCAAACCATCTGTCTCCTGCATATAGCGTTGGCCAATGTTTTCACTCTAGAAACTCCTCGAAAGCAAGAATATGTAACATAGCTTACTGATGCTTCACTATTCATAAGAATCTACTGAGGAGTACATTGATAAGTGATAACCAAATTGATAGGTACAGGCATACAGCAGTTAAGATTCCAATCGTCAACTTTGAAGTCAAAAAGACTTCAGTTACTTCGTCTTATAAAGTAGGCACTCCAAATCCATGGATAAATTTTATCAAAAAAAATCCATCGATAAATATCAACATAAAGCTATAGGTTTTAGACATTCGTCATAAATTGAATACCTACCCTGCGGACTTGGATAATATCAACCAAGAAGGGATCCATGCCTTTTTTATATAAAATATAGCATGAAGGATGCACCTCATTGACAACAGGTAGGGGAAACGAAAATAGTTGGTATTTTTTGCCATCTCACATTGTAAATGTAATCTGTACAGTTTCAGAAATGTGTGGACAAATAAACTAGCCACAAGCATGCTCTAGTTTACCTCTGTATCCCAGCCATCAACAACAAATACATCCAAACAAAAGCCATCTGTCGTTGAGAACACATGAGCTTCACGAATGTTCAATCCAACTTTAGACAGCAACGCAGATAACTGTAAAAAAAATAGTTTGCAATAAAAAAAATCGACACAAGTAGTATGAAAAGGCATGGTATTCATAAGGGAATCTAAAAACAAATCACACAGCACATGGAGTGGAACTCTTAGTCTCACCTTACTAAGGAGCTTTGGCTTGTCAATAGAGGAAAAAATAATTTCATGAAGACGGAGAATTTCTGTATCTCTCCTGTGGGAAATCTGAATGTCAACTTCAACATAGCTTTTATGAGCCAGACAATTAAAGTTAAGTGCTCAAGCAATTTAATAAATGATTTGCAACATACAGGACTCGCCAAACTAGTCTGGAATAACACAAAGAGGTAAATATAACTGTTTATCCAACAAGTTGCTGTTTTGTGTTCATCGGCACTGTTCATCCGACATATTCCTTTAGATAGAGAAGTGGTTTGGATTTTGAGCCTATCAAAGTTACCCAGCATCATTCAGGCACATAATCGAAAATTTATAAATCAAAATGGGGCCACAATACAGCCTTTCTGTCAAGTTACCAGCGCCATTCAGGCACATAATCCATGGTCTATAAATCAAAATGGAAGCATGATGGAGTTATAGCCCTGTAGATTTCAGATTGAGACATATGGCTGAAACTAACAAGATCACAATGGAATACAACAGTTCAACTACATTATTATGGTATGGGTATGTGTAATAACTTTGAGCTAAAGAAAGACCTTGAAGAAATGGCCTCAAAGTCATCGACACCTTTTCTTCTCTCTAAACTCAGGTCTTCCATCTTTCTTTCGTACGGCTCAAATTCTCTGAACTCGCCATCTCTGTC
This sequence comes from Guadua angustifolia, assembly GCA_036346375.1. Classification (NCBI taxonomy): domain Eukaryota; kingdom Viridiplantae; phylum Streptophyta; class Magnoliopsida; order Poales; family Poaceae; genus Guadua; species Guadua angustifolia. Next base: position 620,981 of record CM070503.1, read on the forward strand.
CAACATATACAAACCAACTCTTAACAAGTAATATATTTCAAAGAGGAACACTTACTTTTAAAAAACAGTGTCAAAATTAAGACAGGTCGACTCCATTCGAACCAAAGGTGAGATGAGATTAAATAATCAATGGGTAACTTATGCATTGCAAAGTGGGTTGGATTATAACCTATACCTCAGATTATTTGGGAGAGAGCCCCCACCATTACCGTTTTCTCTCGGAGCAGAGCCAACTCCTTGCGGCTTGTCGTCCTGAATGCACTGCTCAACGAGACAGAGCACAGTAAGTATACTGCAAACATTCGACAAGTGTAACTCTCACTCTGCGCGCGCGTTTGGCTGTGCAGTGCACTGCCAGCAAGAGAATTATTCCTGTGCAAGAGGCTTGAGGGAGAGGAGGTGCTTGCTTACCCCTAAGAAGCGGGCATGGAAGACTGGTCGCTTGTCTGGGTCGGCGCACTCGGCGAGAATCCTCCGGTGCAACAGCACGTCCTCTGCTTTCTCGATATTCAAATCTATGGAATAGCTGCACGCGCATGATCCAGAACGGAATCAGAAGGCCCAACTCGAAGACCACAGCAACCAGGCGAGAAACGCATGTAGTAGACAGACGCTGACCTCGCCGGCAATCGCTCGAAGTGCTGGTCGAGCAGTTGGTGGAATAAGGGGTCGGCGATGGCCTCCTCGTTGCCATTCTCCACGAGGTGGTCGTGGATCTCCTTCCTGATGTCAGTTAATACGTGCGCGCCGCCGCCGCCACCGGAGACGAGCCCGGCGGCGGCGGCACAGGGAGGGGGCGGCCCGGAGCTCTCGCCCACGCCTTCCTCTATGTCATCGTCCATCTCCGCGGCGGCTAATGCGACGTCCACTACGGTTTAGGGACGGGGGGCGGAGCGGCGAGGGGAAGAGAGGGAGAGTTGGACAGTGATGGCGAATGGGCGGCGGAATCCGGGGGGATCTTTTGGCGGTTGCACACGAATCTTCTGGAGGAAGGCGCCGGTAGGGTATTTATAGAGGTCACCGAGCTGGCAGGAGGGGCAGTCTAGTACTTTCCCCGGTGAAGCCAAGCCGCCGGCGAGAGGAGAGAGAGAGACGAGCGAAACAGAGCTCCAAGCCTCCAACCAATTAACCAAATGGCGGAGACCAGACGAGAGGAGACGAGCGAAACAGAGGAGCAGAGGAGACGAGACCGCTATTTTCTTTCTTTTTTTAACTTTTTGGCGCCTGCGGCTGCTTGTTCGTTTGTTCGTGGTGCGCGAGGATCCTTCGTGCCCTAGTGCCATACATTTATTTTAGAAATTGCAAAAAAATACGTTAAAAAAATTGCAAAAATGTACTCCTGTGGCCTGTTGGCTAGGCGACAAGAAAATATCGCCGAGTTATAGGGTGATAAAGGGCCAAGTCGTTGGATCAATGAGCGACATGACGTCACGTCAACCCAGTCGCCCGACCATGTGGTGACAGAGAAAAATCGCCTAACCAATGGGTGACAGAGACGAAGTCGCTCAACTAAATGGTGACAGAACAAAAAATGATGAATTTTCATTTTTACAAATTTAAAAAATATACGTGCAATTAAAAATATTGTAGAAATATACCCCTGTCGCATCAGATAAGTAGTATAAGAGCCACATATGATGCTTCTCAAATATAGTCCTCAATACATAGATGATCAACAGCTAGCTAGCGTAATTGCGATGAACATCAAGTCATCAACATACATTTAAGATTTAACCCTTAATAGCATCACCTTTAGAATGAAGACGACAACACCTCTCCATCTGTATATTTGTGGAGTTGACGACCTATCCAACTTTTGAGGAGTCTTCAAATAGTATTTTGCGCAAACTTCAGTTGCTGTTGGATCACACATTAGCTAGGCTTGTTACGTCCTCAAGAGTCAGAGCACTCTCAAATGAATCGAATTCATGCCATACTGATAATATATGACACCCAAATCAAGAGGCGCACAGGACCACAAAAGTAGAACAGCACAACTAAACAATAACCCACATAGATAATTTAGAATAGTAGTACACTGTTCAAGGTAGTTCTGTATAGCATACGTATACATGGTCGATACACAGCACTGCAGCTATGTTTACGAAACATGGGATACAAAAGGAATTCATAAAACTGGGATACAACACTGGTACATGTCACAGAACCATACATTCTATGATTATGGATTTTGGAATAGGGGATTCGAAAGGTGAATTAGATGATAGGGGTATATTGGTTCATGGCTTAGGTGGCATGAAATCGTCATCATCATTTGTACGGCTAGAAGGTACCCGTCCTTCAGTGCTGGTTAGACGTCCTCGTGCATTAATCCTGGAATGGCTAGGTCTGATAGTGCTTGAATGTCGAGTTGCAAGTGACACGAAATCATCGTCATCATTGTCATCGTTATAGTTCCTGGAATGGTCTGTTGTAATAGTGCTTGAACGGCTAGTTGTGGTAGTGCTTGAATGTCAAAGTGGAGATGACACAAAATTGTCATCGTCATCGCCATTGTTCCTGGGATGGCCTGTTGTAGTAGTGCTTGAACGGGCAGGTCTGATAGTGCTTGACGTTGAGGTGGAGGTGACACGAAATTGTCATCACTACAGTTAGGAGCAAGCCCTCCGTCAGTGGTGGTTGAACGTCCTCTTGAACTTTCTGGTGCAACAGTGATCGGTGGACCTCTACCCCTCCAATTAGATTTTCTTATGCGGCTTCTGCGTGAACCAGGCATGACACCACTGCTGAAGAGTACAAACATCGGTACAAATTCTGGGATATCTTTGTTGATCAACTCTGCATCCTTGGGGAATGACTAATATACAAGACGAACATATGAAGCAGTGAAGTTATAGATGATGCTAAAAAGATTAGTACGAAGAATGAATATGAAATAACTAACCTTAATATGCTCTTCATACTGATGGGGTAGCATCGGTACCTTATGAGATATTGACGAGAAACCGTTACCAAAAGGGTGGTTGGCTAGTTCGCACACCCTTAAATACCTTTGACGCCACCATTGTAAGTGCACCTTGAGATCGTCGGAGGTCACAAAGCTAAGGCCAGAGATTGTTTTGTCATAACTCGATGATGTTTGACGTAACTCTTGCAATTTGGACACCACTTTACTTAGTTTGTCCTCCGTGAACGAATCGTCCTCCTCAGTACGCGTAACCTACATCGTGTAACGAAGAGCTACGCTGCTCATATCTGGTGTCCACGAGATTGCTCTGCTAGAGGATCCAGCCATGGTGAAGTGTGAGTAGGAGATGTGTATGTGTGCTTGCGGTTTGGAGTGGAGGTTAGGGTAGGGAAGAAGAGCTGCTTGGGTGGGGAGTGGTTTTATATGCCACTCTGGTCTGAAAAAGCGGGTTGCAGCGTGTTGTCATTTCAGTCTAAAAAGGCGGTGGGTGGCAGGGTGTTGTCACTTCGCTATGAGGTCGCCAGAGTCTTGTCTGTCGGTCTGAGATAGGCAGTGTTTTGTCGCTTGGTAGTGTGCAGAGTGTTGTCGAATCAGTCTGATAAAGCTGCTAGCAGCGTGCTGTCACATCGCACTGACAAAGTTGTTGTGTGTGTTGTCTAATCGACGTGAAAAGGCTGATGGAAGGATTAACTAAGTCCATAAAATTAAAAGTACTAACAATCCAAAATACAATAGTTCGTACAACATATTTGGAAGGATTAACTACGTACATAAAGATTAAAAGTACCAACAATAAAAAACATAAGAAACTACTGCCAGTCCCGTTTCTGGGCGGCTCTTCGCGGCTGGGCGGGCCTCCTCCGAACCTGCCCCTACGAGTACGTTAACTGCATCGGCGCGCGGTGGGCCTCTGTGGTTTAGCTGGAGGTGTGGCGTACTCCGGCTGAGAAGGCTGCGTCGGTGGTGGTGCTCCTTGCAACTGTGATGGTCCAAACTCATCCAGATCGATGAAGTACCTTGACATGTCAACATCGTCCTAGTTGTAGTCCTCATGATCTGGATCATTAGTCTGCCCCTCGTAGTTGTCAGATGTAGGTGAAGCTGTTGGCGAGAACCACCGTACCTGTGAGCCTGTAGCAAATGAAGAATTGCTGAGAATATTTAAAAAATGATTGCAAAACATGAAAAGTGCATTTAAATACTCACCTCTAGTGTGAGCGGCTAGACCAGTGTGTCCAGCAGCTCGCCCTCTCGCAGCCGACGACGTGATGGTGGCACGGGAGGCTGTAGCATGTGAAGATGTACGTGCAACACTCTTGCCTCCCATAAGCGGCACATCATGAGCTACATCGGGAGGCTGGCGGCATCCCGCCAACTCGAGGACACGTCTCGAGCCCTTCCGAAACCTCACAAGCAAAGAGATCACCTCCTCTCTAGTCACGTCAAACCCGCTGGTCAGATGTGAAAGAAAGCTCCCAGACTCCTCGTAGACCCGACCTAGCATATCAGTCTAGAAAAAGACATTACGAATTAGTTAGCACGGCTAGATCCCCCAATTTCGGTGTCACCATAACTGAACTCATTTTGAGGCTCACTACACTCACCAGCGTCCAACTGATGCTGGGGGGCAACAACCATATCATATGCTTGCACTAAAAGCACCCGATACTATCCCCGTTGCTCTGCCCCCCTCACATATGATCTTCACGATGTGGTTCCCTTCAGCTCAACTAGCTCTCAGTAAATAGGATCATTTTGCATACTACATAAGCAAAATAACTTCAACTGGCACTTCTCTTGTTCCATCCGAGAAGTATAATACAACCAATTCAACACAGAAGAGAATGTGTGCTCTTCGACTCTACTTAAATTTCTGTCTACATACTGAAAGTCACTCAGATCCACACCCTCTAAATCATACAAGACAACCCTTTCTCCATAATAAATTCTAAATGGAACTCGTTCTGCCATATCTGCGAATCCATTCATTCACCCACGAATTAATTACTTTCCATAAAAATACTTTGACACTTAACATAACTATATCTATATGCTAAAGAAATATAGATCTATCTATAGAAAAATAACTACATTCTGAAAAATATATATGTACCTAGATCTATCTAAATTTCTATAAATATACACCTCTCTACTTCTATCTATAAAAAAACATCGACATTCCTAAGAATTTAACTAGATCTAAAATTTAACCAGGTATGGCCCTTGGGTATAGTAGGGGGACTGAGTCTGCTGTTCGAGAACCTTGCCACTAAGAACAGTAAAACCCACAAGATGCTACTGTGATTTCACGACACTTCTCTACTTCTATCCGTAATATCTAAATTTAATTAGATCTAAAATTATTTTTACCTTACCATAGTTTATTGCTACACAAAATAAATCGAAAAAAATTACCTCAATGTGGTCGCGTAGCTCTCTCTCCTGTCCCTCTCCCTTTCTTCTCATCTCTGCCCGTTTGTTCTCTGGCTCAGCTCAAATGAGCACAGTGCCGCGCGATGGGCTTTTATTTCCTCCCTGTTGCCATTTGGTAGGGCGACAGAGGGCCGCGCTCCCTTTGTCACCCAACCATCGGGCGATTTTTGATGTGTCGCCACTTGATCAGGTGACTGGGGAGACGTGGCATCCTGTCGCCGTTGATCCAGCGACATGGCCCTCTATTGCCCTTTGATTCGGCGATATTTTCCTGTCGCCCAGCCAACAGGCGACAAAAGTATATTTCTGCAATTTTTTCGACGTATTTTTTTTTGCAATTTCTAAAAATAAATGTGTTATTAAAAAAAATTCCCATGGTGTGTGTCTACATCCAGCAAAGCTTCGACGTGTGGCGTTGGATGCGATTCCAACAGGGAGACGCGAGCGATGGACGGAGGGGATGCAACCTTGGCGAATTAGGAGCACAAGAATCTTTTTTGCGTTTTTACCAACCTACGAGGTTCAATTTCAAACATAGCCTAGCTCCACGAAGGATTATTTGCAAATTTGGTCCTCACGTCACCTCCCATACTCAGAGAGTTCGGTAGGGACGACAAGTCAAGCTCTTCTTCCTCGGTAGGATTTGAAATCCACTAATTAATCACTAATTTAATCATACTACTTAATTAATCGCTAATTAATCAATTCCATTGCTAATCTCCCTCCTTCCGAGCCAACAGGGCTTGGAACCTGCGGCAAGGTTTGGCTACAGGAGTAGGGCAAAGTTGGAAGTTGGCGCCGATGCTTAAGGGGGAGGGGCAGTTGGGGGCAGAGTATCCATAAGCAAAGCTTCGACGCGTGGCGTTGGATGCGATTCCAACAGGGAGACGCAAGCGATGGACGGAGGGGATGCAACCTTGGCGAATCGGATGGTTGGAATGGACAGCAGAAGATGGAATCTTCAGTGGGACCATTTGTACTTTCCCCCTGCGTTGTCTCTTGCTCCCACTGTCAGTGACATGGTTGTAGATACGATGGACACGGCCCATACCTTGCATTAGGAGCACAAGAATCTTTTTCGCGTTTTTACCAACCTACGAGGTTCAATTTCAAACATAGCCTAGTTCCAGGAAGGATTATTTGCAAATTTGATCCTCACGTCACCTCCCATACTCAGAGAGTTCGGTAGGGACGACAAGTCAAGCTCTTCTTCCTCGGTAGGATTTCAAATCCACTAATTAATCACTAATTTAATCATACTACTTAATTAATCGCTAATTAATCAATTCCACTACTAATCTCCCTCCTTCCGAGCCAACAGGGCTTGGAACGTGCGGCAAGGTCTGGCTGCAGGAGGGCAAAGTTGGAAGTTGGTGCCGATGCTTGCGTTGAAGGGGGAGGGGCGGCACTAATTAAAATTTAGTGTACACAGAAAAAGTAGTGTCCTAAAGTAAATACCATAGATTTAGAGTATCAAGCAGCCATTTTTGCCAAATAAGATATTGTGACTTTCTCCTGCTTGTTTCAACGGCAACCTAGATCACATAAGGGTAAGCTCAGGATGCACAAATTTAGCAGGAATCAGTTCTTTCTTCCGCAGGAACAGGAAAATATCTTGTCGTTGCAAACAGGCTCTAGCTTGTGTACACTAGAAAAATACTGAGTGTATGCTTGCTTGGTGGGTCCTCCCTCCCTCTAATCCTCGTTTTCTAGCGGAGTATGTAAATCAACCATTTTTTTTTGTGATGTGATATTTTTCTTGCAAACATGGTCTCTTTCCAAATAGTTCTATCCAGGCAACGAAAGCACCTAAAGTTATTTTTCTGATATCTTTTATGATTCGGCGGCAACTTCAAGCCAAGTACTACTATTTTTTGAAGCGAGGCAGTACCCTGCAGAGGAGTAAGGCCATTCACAATGAGAGTTTCATTTTTATTAAATGATATGACACATCATCATGTTTGGTGACATGGCAAGGTAATTATGAAGAGAGAGATAGAGATAGTTTCATAGGAGGTAAGGCAGTCCCAACCTTCCACCTCAGCTGGTATCCATAGAATTAATTACGCTGCCAACTAAGCAAAAATCTGATGTGGCATAAGGATTAAGGAAGAGAGAGAAGCAAAAACAAAGAAACCGTGTCTCATGCAAGAAACTGGGTCGGTGCGGGTGCCAAGACGCAAGAAATGAGCAAAATCGGGGTTGGACGTTTCTGCGCGCTTACCAAGCTGTGTTTGTAGTGCATGCATTGGTTTATTGCTCTCTCTCCTCTAGACACTGCTCATAGAAACCATGGGTTGGGAAACTATGTATTGGTTTATTGCTTTCTCTCTCCTCTAGACACTGCTTATGGAAACCATGGGTTGGGACTGCCCTAAGAGAGTTTCATCTAGATGAAACTCAAGATACATGGTTACCTAGATAAAAACTGATATGACACTCTTGAAAACTGGGAAATAAAACTATGCACTGGAAATAGCCTAAGTTGCAGCAGAGGTCCCACACAGGACGGAATTAATGTCCACTGGTCGCCGTCCAATACATTTATTACAAACAGCAACGACCAAATCAGCATGTAGTATCATTGACATCAAGGTCTGTCAGCAGTGGCAGCAAATACTCCAGTAGTATAAAGGCCTTCATTTACATATACTCAAGATTCTGAGCAGCTGGTTCCAAGATACCACGCTTGACCTCATCTAGAGTATGGAGTATATCCCAACAACTAATTATGTTCCCTCCAAAAAAAACAACCTAGTAAGTAGTTTCCACGTGTCCAACATGTTCATGTAGTACTTAATTTTGGGACGATCGGTCTGACACTGCAAAACATCAGACTGGATTCAGATGTCCGGCCGTTTTGTTTTCTTCTCACTTGTGGCACCCACCCAGTACAAACTCCATGGATCTCTACCCACTACTGCTGCTGCCAAGTGACAGGCTCTAGATCTTTGCAGCTTTTACTTAACCCAAGTTTACGAGGAACTTCCAAAACCTTGTAAAATACTTTTGCTGCAATCAAGATTTTTTTTAGCGGTGCTTCAATACTTTTCTTTCTAATATAAGTTATATAAATCTTGAAGTAAGCGAAAGAGTAAGTAATCACTATATACACTTCATTCATGCTTTAATATTTGTACAACCGTAAAAAAATAAAAATATGGAAGCACCTCTTAGATTTTTTTTTCTCAGAGGGACTAGAACAAGGCAGCGTCATCGGCTAATCCAGGGAGGAGGACATGTCCGACAGGAGAAGAAAGCAACGTATATCTAAACTAATAAAAGGAGTAGTTCACCTCCTCACAGCATGGATCATCTAACCCAGCGCCCACGCTATTAGGAATACACGGACAGTGAAAAGAAATGCAGTGCGTCAGGCTGCACGCTTGGGTTGCTATCATCTTTTGGTCAGTTACGGGCTAACCTGCAGCACCAAAATGAGACTAGAATGTCCAAGGCGCTTTAGGCCACGTTTGGAGCACATCAATCTTCCTCGATTCATGCGGGAATTAAACCGTTTCACATGGAATTCATGTGCTCCCAAAACAATACCCTTAGTTTAAGAGTATATACCCTCGTTGGAACATTTGCTGTAAACCTAGCTAGGGAAGACTAAGGTATCAACGAGTACACCCTATATATGTAAAAAAAAAAAATACAACTACGACTCCATACAAATTACGTAAAGAACAAGGTAAGTGAATACTGAGCGTGAGTGATTTGGACGAGCTGCGCGTCGTGCCACCGACAGCTTCTATTCTAATTTCTAAAGTCGGCAATGACATGGACTCGATTAATGTTCTTGGAGAGAGAAAATAAAATAAAACAAAGTAAAGTAAAGTCGCCACTGTCAGTCAGTCACTGTGCCGCAAGCACTCGAGCAAACGCATCAGACTGGAATGAATAATTTCACTCGAGAGTTTTGTACCCCATGGTAATTATTTAGAGTATGATTCTCTCTTGTGTGTTGGCGTTGTATATATGTTTGTATACCACGGCGACCGAGCGGAACGGTTGCATCCTCACAAAGCACCCGCTTTGTTATCCCCACCGAGAAAAGCATCTAATGAAAAAAAACAAACAAACAAACAGAGCACGGCAAATCAGTACAGAATATGTCGAGTTTAACCAAGTGGCATCATGTGCAATAGTAGAAACCAAGTAGCAGTAACAATAGAGATCGAGTTTAATTTAGGCTTTGGTGACTTGAATCATCGCAGGGGTTAATGTGACCCACGTAAGCAGACAGGCAGCCCAGCCGTGAAGAAACCGGGCGTGGTGGCGACACGAAGCACTTGATTCGCAACCCTCTCCTCTCTCCTAATGGGCAAGACAAATACAAATACTAGCAGCAGATTAGACGCATCCAGGATTATGTAAGAGGAATCAAGTGGCCAAATCGGACAGCGCCTGCTGAGCAAAAAGAAACCACTGCCGAGTCATTTCGATTAGTATATCCCAGAAAAGGACAGCCCATGGTAAACACTACTAGTTGACACTTTAGATTAATACGCATGCAAACGTAACAACTACATAGTACAACTATCTAATTGTCACTAGTTAGGCAGCGCAATGCATTCACGATGGATGCAACCAAACGGACTAAAACGAGATTCCAAACAAAGCCAGGCATGCTTTTACTTTTTTTTTATAGTTGTATAAATATTAAAACATATATACCTCTTCGTTTATTTCAATATTTATACAATTTATATTGAAAGGAAAATCACTAAAACAGTGCTCCCATCATAGTAATAATCACTCGTGTGAAACAAGTACAACCAAATGAGCGAGGATACCGCAATGATAGACAATGATAACAACTAAAACGAACTCGCGCGCACGCACCGAGTCACTGACACACCAGCACACAATGACGCAAGCGCTCACGTACGCAAGTCACTAATTCATTAATAAGTCACTGTAATATGAGGATTCAGTTTCTTTTTTTTTAATAAGGAAGATTCAGTTTCTGACCTTACTGCCGTATGGCTTTGGTTCAAGAAATACTCAAATGATAGAACAACGTGATAGCGACATAGCAGTGACATTGAAATGTTTGCATGCTGTCATCAATTATACAACAAACCGAATAGTGCAATACATATTCAATGTTGACTTTTGTCATGTACATATAATAGGTAGACCAAGTTCTACAAAAAAAACATTTCCATGTCACCCCCAACCAAGCTTGGAAATAACATACTATCTGAAATGGAATATTGACAAAGCAAGCAGCATAGCACTAGAACAAAATAAGAGAAAATACCCATTCACGCCAGGGGGAAAAAAAGAAAGAACGAGAAAATGAGGGGCCCCAAAATGGAAAGAAACGTCACTATGCTGCTCCACATGTGGCCACTGGCCGGTTTCTAGATGACCGACAAATAGGCAAGAGATGTATACTACTTGAGATCTTTCTATTCCATATAATCATAACTGCACAAATAGAAGAGAAATTACAATTTGATGTACCCCAAAGACTTTGGAGATAAATAACATGTCCTAGGGAAGGGGATAAGTTTCTAATATGCAGAAGTCAATTTATTTAGTTATTTGAAAAAGCAATAGCATGCAAGTTTATCGTTAAGGTATTCTCTGCTAGAATGAAAGCAGCATGATAATTGCTGTAGATTGTACACGTATGACATACAGGTGCCCATTCATCTTATAGAAACTGACAGGGCTTTTTCAGGGCTAACAAATGTAAAAAACATTTTGCTAATTAATTGGGGGTAGGAGCGTGGTATTGTTGAGAGCAATGTAAATGTACTAATTTATGGCTTTCAGAGCTTTGTTAACATGACCAATCAGAAATAGCAAAAGGGGAATGAAGAATGATGTCTCACAAAATTCATAGTACTTCTTGGATATTTTGGATAACTCAACTCGTTAGATACCGGAAATTAAATATTTAGAGAGCAACCGCCAGAAATAGTGCAAAAGTCACAGCTCATATGTTCTCAAACGACTACATCAAACATGGTGAAGTTTGGATCAATACCATTATCATGGAGTTGTAGAATACCTAAAAGCTTAAATTGGCAGTAAGGCAGTAACGCATCCCCAAAGAAAATACCTGCATGTGTTACATTTTGCTTTAACATCCTAGACTGTGCTGAATGGTAGTTTACACAGCTACACAAAGCGCACTTCTGAAAGTCCAAATAAATGGCACATAAGACCCAACAAGCTTGTTTCTCACGTTCATCTTGGAAATAAGGCTGCTAATCACAGCACAGCATAAACACTAGGTTACTATACACCAAAAAAAAAAAAATTCAGTTATGCATGCAAAAGTAATAAACTAAAATTTGATAGCGGCAACCCAAACACCCAAACAAGAGTTAGTCCTGAGAGGTGGACAAAAAAACTATGTCCATTGGGGGCACGCTAATGGTAACTTTTGAAGAAAAAAAATTGAAGAAAAATGAAACATACTCAGCATGCCCCAGTTGGAACTCCATCAATGTATTGAATAGAAGTAGCCAATTAGGGGGTGTTTGGATTAGGTGTATTTCATTATAATGTTTTAGGATCTATTTCAAATTTGAATTAGATCCCAGAACCTCCGAAGGAATTACCACTCATTCAAACAGGGCCTTAAAACACAGCTACATCCTGTTACTTTATATGTAGTGGTTCCTCGATTCATGCAAACGGTAAGATATCTTCATTTACCCAATCTACTGAGAACTAATACCTAGGTTCAGATTATACAATTTTCTAATAAAAGGCCGTGTGAATCAAATGAAAGTTAGATCATAGTTGAAGCTAGATTTGATGAGCACACAGCCAACAAGACCTAGAAAGGACAGGGGCAACGAAAATGCAAATTACAAAAGTCCAAGTTGTGCAACAGAATCATGAATTGAAACCATTCTCAACCCTCAAATAAACACGCTCACTAGCACCCAGTAGTCCAAAGACACAGGTTTAGCAATGTTGGTGAGTTCCTTTGCTTGAAGGCAACTGATTACGAAGTTAACCTTATTACAGTTCCAAGCAAACATCCTATGAACTGCATATCAAGCTATCATGACAATGTGGCCACCACGCATTCAAAACAAGAAGCCTAGTTACATTTTGCCACACAGTAAAATCTTGTCCCTACAAAAGCAATCTAAACAAAGAAAGATCTACAGCATTTTTCATGTCTGAAACAAAGAGCAACCAGTATATCTTTAACACATTTGATTCTAATCAAGTACAACAGTTGGAAGTATCTTATGAAGCTAAGAACCAAGCACATTTTAAATAAAATCTGTGGACATATCGGTCCCCCTGGTTGCAAATATGCAATAGAAAGATGTCCCGGTGAATTAAAAAACTTAAGTTAGCACATTTAGTCAAGACATTGCCGTGAAACCGCCATCGAACACGAAGCCACGGTACACACCATCCCCGTACCCAGGAACGCCATCGACCCAGTCCCAATTGCCACCGCTGCTCCCTGTCTCATCCTCCTCCCACATTGCTAGCTTCCCACGCACGCGCTTTCCCGCAAACCACACCTTCCCATCACCCCCAAACACCTTCACCTTATTGTTGCCGCCCGCAGTGGCGGTGGGCATGGCGCTGCCCTGTGCAGCAGCCTCACACAAGCCAGTGAAGCAACGATACATATTGGGCGGCATGCGCCCAGCTTCATCCCACTCCATGGTGGCCAGATCTAGACGGAGGATGAGAACTGTGGAGCACGGCGCATCTATGGCGAATGAGGACCTGAGGCCGCCGATCATAAGCACGCGGCGGCCGCCGGCCCCAGCAAGGAGACGGGGGCGCTTCAGGATCTCGAAGACATCGCCCCACGCGGCGCGCTCCACGGGAGCCCAGCCACCGGTGAGCATGGCAAGCGGGCAGGAGAAGAGCTTCCACTGGCTGCGCCACGGGGTGCCCACGTCGCAGAGCGCAAAGACGGAGCCAGCTCCGGAAGCCAGTATTGGGCTCCGCGGTTTGGATGGGAGCGACAGGGGATGTTTCATCCACTTCCCGGATCCGGGCGGGGTGTAGGACAGCGCGGCGAGCTCCGTGAGGACAAGCACGGCGCCGCCCGGGCCGGCGAGGACAGTGCCGTGGCGTGCCCAGGCGGACCCGAGCGGGGGCAGGAGGCGGTATGTGCCGGCGAAGGGGTTGCATACAGCGAGCGATTTGGGCGGGTGAGCTGTGGAGGAGGAGGAGGAGGGGAGGAGGGATGGAGGCGAAGGCGAAGGGGCGGCCTCGACCCAGAGGTAGAGGAGGGATGGGGAGGATGCGACGGGGTAGAAGGATTGGTTGGGGAGGAAGGAGGTGAAGGGGAGGCGGAGCCAGTGGCGGCGCGAGGGGTCGAAGGCGTGGAGGCATCCGCCGCCGTCGGGGCGCGGGTGGCGGAGGAGGAGGAGGCGGAGGGTGGGGAGGAGGGCGAGGAACTGGGAGGAGAGGGTCTCGTGGAAGAGGCGGGAGACGGGGCGGCAGACCACGGCGTCGCGCAGCGGGAGGCGGAGCAGGACGTTGTGGAGCGCGTCGGGCGGCAGGAGATGGATCGGCGAGGAGTCGGCGTCGGAGGCGGCGGTGCTGGTCATGGTGGAGGGGAGGGGTGGGGTTAGGTGGGGAACCGACGAGGAGATGGGGAAGAGGAGGAAAGTGGCGTGGTATTGCAACTTGGAAGGACACCACACCAGGAGGCGCCCGAAGGGTAGAGGGATACCAATCCACCAGGCCAGGTTGTTTGCTGCCAATGCAAGTGGGTCCAAGAATCTCGTGCTTGCGTTGGACCTACTGTCAGTGAGGTTTGTCAATTAGGGACTGGCAATCGGTGATGTATCGGGGAGAGGAGCTTCCCTCTGATTGGAGCGCTTGCCTGAGCACCTTGTTTGTCACTCCTGTTTTGTTAACAGTAACTGACATGCGGGCCAAGTTTAGTGTGGGCCGTCCATGTCATCAGCATAGCAGACGTTCGATTGGAGTGGAAGCGGCGGAAATCGCAAAAGCTACGGCGGAGGGCCCAGCTGTCTGCAGTGTTGGGTAGGCCGAAGAAACGCGGGATGGGCGGCGCGGGCCCAGCTGTCCGGTGATCAGATCGCCGAGATGGGACCCACGCGGCAGTGCCAGATTTTAATTTTATGGTCTAGGCTCTTTCGAGTTTGGAGACGTTGGATTTCCGTGCGGAAATGGAATTTCTTTCTTTGCGTAAAATTTCTGCGGTCTAAGGTCATTCTTAGTACATAGTTTTATTTCTCAATTTTTAAAAGTGTTATATCAATTTTTATCTAGGTAACTGTGTGTTGGTATATTTTGCATCGGGTACCCTCTCCGCCGTATAAGTGATAGGTCTAAGAAGTGGCTCGCCGATTTAGCATACTGGCGGCAAATGAAGCGAAAGTGTCACGGACGAGGAGTCCACATGGTCCTCGGCGAAAGCGATCTGGTGATCACGCCGCTTGCTCGTCGGCGAGAACTCGCGTGGCGTCTGGCGGCGGCGGGCGAAGACGCCACGCTCATTGGCGAGAACTCGCGTGGCCTCGACGAACAAATTGCCGATCACGCCACCTTTCGCCGGGCGGCGGCCCGCTGGCGGCTTTGGCGAGTGGGCGGCGTTCGGGGCCCCCTTGTCAGGCCACGAAGGCAACCAAAAGAATAAGAGGGAGGCTTCGCCTCGAAGTTTCCCTCCCCTTGCATCTCGTGTCAGGGTCATTAATTGTGAAGGATTCTGCTATCGACACGGCGACGGCTCATCCCTCTGACGCCTCTTACCAAACCCGTTGCAGGAACGTCGTGTCCCGGGCGGACCGGGCGAGACCTCTCACCGACATTAAATGGGGTTCGAAGGACAAGGTCACGGAGGCGTACTTAATAAATGAGTCATGGGTCGATGTGGAGATTGGAATGATATGTGTAATTAATGTGTTGTAGATAAGCTTAGCGTCACCTTCTCCCATGCCCAGGCCGTCTCGTCTATATAAGAGTGCCTCGGTGCATGGAGAAGGGGGCCGGCTAGAGCAGAGAGTATAGAGAAGCAGACATAGAAGAGAACCTCTGTAAACACTTCCACATTTTCCTCAACAAAGAACCAGCAGGACGTAGGGCTATTACCCACTCTGGAGGCCTGAACCTGGGTAAAAACCGTTGTGTCCATTAGTTTGCTGATTTTCGGGATCCGTCGTCGAGAGACATTAGGGTTTCCAGCCATGAAAATGCCTCCTACCGAACCATATTTTCCGTCTAGAGAGTAGCCACTCCGTTAACAGGATCTTGTCAGGTGAAATACGCTGACACCGTGTATCTCAGGTTTCATCTAGATGAAACGCTCTCACCTCCCATGAAACTCTCTCTATCTCTCTCTTCATAATTATCTTGCCATGTCACCAAACATAATGATGTGTCATGTCATTTAATGAGAATGAAACTCAGTTGAAACTCCCACTGGGAATGGCCTAAACAGGTTGCAGGAAATGCATGGCTGCGTAAGTCCTTCCAGAAAAAATGGTTGGAGTTCCTTACAATAAGGCTGTGTTTGGCAGAACTCTCAGTTTCATCTTCCTTATGAGAAGGTAAGTAGCTCTATCAAACAAGAAAAAATCAACCAGCCTCATATAGAAATCCGATGAAGTGATTCATGTTTTTTGACTTGCAGCCTGGAAGCCCAAAAAACCTGCTCCCCACCTGATTCACAACCTCCCAGTTATGAATCTCTCTACCAAGTTCATAACTATTTTTCAGATAGAAATCATTTCCACCAGAAAATCAATTATATAGAGAATCAGAAACTGTAGCTAGAAAATCAGGATTTGAAGCTCTGCCAAACAGGCCCTAAGTATTTTACACGTATGCAGGCATGACACACATTATCGGACTACCTAATAAATGTTTGGTTCCTTTCCGTATACACTATATATGTCTGTATCACTATCTTTTCATCGTATAATAGTTATGTGTCCGTGCGTTGCAACGAAAACTCAATTTACGATAAAAAAAATTTATTTACAAAAAGCACTAACAGTGGCAAATGTGGGTAATTAAAGAGTAATGATAAAGGTGGATAATTAAGAGCACTACCAGTGACAAAGATGAATAATTAAAGAGCAGTGGGTAATTTTGACGAAGAGATACGGAAAGAAACTCTCACTTTATATATATAATAAAGATACGGTAATTACAGAAACTCATTGGGCGGTTGTTAAGACCATCGAGGCCCAAAATTGCGTTCGGGCCACTATGTGGGCCTGAAGAGGCAGGGCCCCACGACCAGAACACAAGCTAAGGTGGCCCATGATCAAACTTGCCGGTCTCTTGTTGCTCTGCCAAGTCGGCCTCTAAAAAAAAAAAAAAAAAGGGTCTGCTGCACCGTGTGGCTTCCGCTTCCCTTCCGTAGATGGATCACATACGGCAGCAGCAAAGGAGCTCCTGGCATTCGGTCGGATGTGAAGGAAGGAAGTGCGGCCGGAACTCACGTACGGCTCTGCAGGCAACATACACGCAACAAGAACACAAGGACAGAGAAGAAATACAACACAGAAAAAAGTAAGGGAGAGAGAGAGATGAGAAGAAAAGAAAAAAAGGAAGAAAATTTGAGAGATTTTTTTGTGTTTTTGATGTATTCTCAGTTCCTATTTGAGGTATAAATAAGTGGGTATGGATTCCGATCTAATATTATTTGTGTATAATTGTATGTTTGATCTAATTTTCTTTCATGCTCTTAGATTAATTATTCTAGATTGATTTTGTTTAGTTCTGATCCTGTTCGGTCAACCAATCGGCTGACTGGCTGCTTGAAGAACCCAAGGGGCGATAAAACTCCAAGTTAGTTAGCACTGGGCCAATGAGCTGAGACATTAACAAGTGGGGAGAGCAATTATCGAGAGTACTACTCCCTCTTGGTCTAAGTTTACAAGACGTACTCCCTCTAATCATAAATAGTTATCATTTTTTGTTATTATCTTCTTAAATATTTAAATTGGATATATATGTATGCCTTCAAAAGTATTTTCATAGTATTATAATTTCATTAGGTTTTATAAATATGTTATAGCAAAAATTAATGGTCAAAATTGTGTTTGGGATATCATATTGATGTCCAAAACAATAACTATTTGTGATCGAAGGGAGTATTTCTGTTTGACATATCAACTAAGAAAGTATTGAAAATGACTATATATATTATCGCTAATAATTATCACTAGGCATTATATTTAATACATATATGTAGAGAATATAAAGTAAAGATGAATACTTATAGGGGATATAAAGGAAACATCCCACTAATTTTGCATCAAAATATTAAATACAAAAAAGAAAGGAAGAAGGAAGGAAAGAGAGCATGCGAGCCACTTCCTAAAAGACGAGGGGCAAAAACTAAGGTAAAGATGGATTAGAGTGGTGGCTTTCGCGTGGACTGCGTGCTTATCCCGCACTCCCCTCCAATATGAAATTTTACGAAATCCCTTCTCCTCTCTTCTCCCCGCAAATGCTCCATTCCAATTCACGAGAGCGGTCAGTGCCCGCCGATTCAGCAATCACTCGCAAAAATAATTCTAGCTTTGCAGTGCTCCATGACCTCACTAGCTACCGGCCGGCCTCTTCCATCTCGTTGGACAATGGAACGCAGAAAGAATCGCGGCAGATGCACTCGACATATCGCGCGCGCGAGCGATCGTATCATCTAGCGTACCTAAAATGTTGACCTACTTTTCTATTCTCACTGTCGCAGCACCAGCAAGTACTCACTCCTCTTCGGCTTTACTTTTGGTTGCAAAGTTGGGATGCTGTTCATCTCTTGTCATCTTCCCTTCCAAGTTTCTGTC
This sequence comes from Guadua angustifolia, assembly GCA_036346375.1. Lineage (NCBI taxonomy): Eukaryota > Viridiplantae > Streptophyta > Magnoliopsida > Poales > Poaceae > Guadua > Guadua angustifolia. The sequence continues at coordinate 639,122 of CM070503.1, forward strand.
TGCTCAAAGCAATATCTCTGTAGTCTTTTTTCCCTTCTCCTTTTCATAAAAAAGATAACAGTCCCGACGAGAGGGATCCATGTGTGCGATTTCCAAATTGCATTGCCTGCACTTGGTTTTCTGCAAATGAGATATTATATATACCCTTAATCCTACACTCAGGAGACGCGAGATTTATTGGGTTCTTGACAAGCCACGATGAGGCATAGAGTGATGGCTAGAACAGATGCCATTCCAATCAGCACTGAGGCCTTTAATTTCTCTTTTGTCTTCTCAAAGGTGCAATTCCATTTCTCAAGCGATTAAGCGATATCAGTAGCTAAGAGCCTGAGATAATATGCCTAGTTTCATCTCGATAAGGAAATCGTGTCTGTCAAGTTAACTTTACAGTAGAGCTGAGCTCAGTTGGCTGGAGGCGCCGGGTGCGCGTCTCGCCCATCCGCGTTTGAGCTCGTGGCTCGACGCACGTGCTCGTGAGGGCCGGATGCAAGCGTGTGGATGTGTGCGTAAGCGTGTGTGCATATGTAGGTGTATGTATTTATAGCCATATGTTGTTCTCCTTTTTCACTGAATACCAGAGCCCTTGACAATTTTTTTATTAAAAAATCAATATTACATAAAAACACACTTGCTAAGTTTCTAAATTGACACAAACACATATACTCCAAAAATGAAATCGTTAGACTTTCTACGGATAAAAATTACTCCAGCATGTTCAGCCGTTGTCATGTTAGCCTGTTCCACATTTTCGACTCTTGTGCCATGCTTGGCCTACACGGTTAGCCACAACACCCATTAGGTTCATTGTGACTTGCATCGTGCTACACTGCCTCGAGATGACAATAAAATTTGTGTTTCTCTAAGTTAATGGGAGGTGTATTGTTTCTCTCTTTTGTTTAGAGATTTTGTAGGAGGTGGAAGGAGGAGGTTTGAGGAGTAAATGAAGCACGATCAGCTCTAACTATTGCAGAAGTAAACATATAAAGATAATTAAATACGGATGCAAGATGATTAAATACCGATGCAATGCAGACGAATTAAAATAAAATGCTTAAAACCAAGGGACTATTTATACATCATTCAACTAATTTCTTCCAAAATTTCAATCAAATTTTGGACCAATAGATGAATATCAAACAGATCCTTGTCTTCTTCCTTGTATCTGACAGCTATTGCCACTAGATCTACAACCGTCTCCCATTGCCTCCTAATATTATCTTGGTCATATTGTCCCTGCTGACCTCCACCACCCATCACCCTCACTCAACCCCAGGATGGTGGTGCCACCGCCTCCTGGCCGCCCTGCCGCTGACACCATCCATCATCGCTCCGGCCTCCCCTTAAATCTAGGCCCAATGACTTTGAACCCTAACCCGGTGAGCGCACGCCCTAACTCACCGCCACCAAAAGCCAAAGAAGGCGACAAACCACCGATCGTTGCACGAATCTTCAAGGAGATCGGAAGATTAGAAATTTGATTAATTTCACTAAATTTTTTACTCGAATGATGTGTAGTAATTCCCTAAAACCAATTAAAGATAATGCTACAGAGAATGGGAAATGTACAAACTGAAAGACACTTGTGTAACCAGTGAGAAAAGTCAGTCAGTATTTATATTAAAAAATATCACTAAGAAGAGGTGGCCATTTGCCATTTTTATTGTAGAGGAGAAACAACCAGATTATATAAATGTTTAGGGTCCACATTACCATATCTTGAATTAACCATAATCCAAATTATTTAGTTATTTGAAAAAGCAACAGCATGCAAGTTTGTCGTCAAGGTATTCTCTGCTATAATGAAAGCAGCATGGTAATTGATGTATAGATTATACACAGTGACGTACAGGTGTCCATTCATCTTATAGAAACTGACAGGGCTTTATCAGGGCTAAGGAATATAACGAATTTTGCTAATGAATTGGGGCTAGGAGCGTGTATTGTTCAGAGCAAAATAAATATACTAATTTATAGCCTTCAGAGCTTTGTTAAAATGAACAATCAGAAACAGCAAAAGATCGAGGAATGAAAAACGCTCGCACAAAATTCATAGTACTGCTTGGATATTTCAGATAACTCAACTCAGTAGATACCGGGTACTAAATACTTAGAGAGCAACCACGAGAAATTGTGCGAAAGTCACAGCTCATAGGTTCTCAAACGACTACATCAAACATGGTGGAATTTGGCTCAATACCATTATCATGAAATTGTAGAATACCTGAAAGCTTAAATTGGCAGTAAGGCAGTAATACATCCGGAAAGAAAATATCTGCTTGTATTATATTTTGCTTTAACATCCTAGATTATGCTGAATGGTAGTTTACACAGCTAGCTACACCAAGCGCACTTCTGAGAGTCCAAATAAATGGGACACGAGACCCAGCCAGCTGCAAGCTTGTTTCTCATGTTCATTTTTGAAATAAGCCCGATAATATATAACAGCATAATTAATAAACACTAGGCTACCATGCACCAAAAAAAAGATCAAAAGATCAGTTATGCATGCTAAAATAACAAACTAAATTAAGTTAGAATAGCAGCGACTCAAAACACCCAAACAAGAGCCAGTCCTGAGAGGCTGAGAGGTGCACCCGGAAATTATGTCCATCAATGTATTGAATAGAATTAGAGCACCGCTACGTCTGGCCTGTTACTTTATTTGTAGTGATTCCTCGATTCATGTAGACGGTAAAAATAATATTTTCATTTACCCAATCTACTGAGAATTAATACCTAGGTTTAGATTATACAATTTTGTAATAAAAGGCCGTGTGAATAATAAATTGAAATTAAAGTCCGGTCATAGTTGAAGGTGGACTCGACGAGCACAAAACCAACAAGACCTAGACAGGACAGTGGCAACAAAAATGCGGTTTCCAAATAGCATTGCCTGCACTTGTTTATCTGAAAATGAGATATTATATATCCTTAATCGTTCACTCAGGAGATGCAAGATTGATTGGGTTCTTGACAAGCCACGACGAGGTATAGTGTGATGGCTAGAATAGATGCCATTCCAATTAGCACTGAGGCCTTTTCGTTTTCTTTTGTCCTCTCAAAGGTGCAATTCCATTTCTCAAGCGATTAAGCGATCAGTAGCTAAGAGCCTGAGATAATATGCATAGTTTCATCTTGATAAGGAGATCGAGTCCTGTCAAGTTAACTTTACATAAAAACACACATGCTTAGTTGCTAAATAGACACACATATATTCTAGTTAATATCCGTGCTTTGCTACGGATAAAAATAAATCATTTCAAACCATCTAGATCCTCATATTCTTCCTCGTTTCCAGCAGCTACCGCTGTCGGGTCCGCCACCATCTCCGACCGCACCCTAATATTCTTTTGCTCTAATTGTCCTTGCCGACCTCCACTGCCCATCACCCTCACCCAAGCCTATGGCTAGCGGTCCCACCGCCTCTTAGTCACCTCATTGCTGCCACCATCCATCTCCATTTTGGTCTCCCTCTAAATCTAGGCCAAGTGAACTTCGAACCCTAACCTGGTGAGCATTCGCGCCCTAACTTGCCGCCGTCGAAGCCAGAGAAGGCAACAAAAACACCAATTGATCGTTGCACAAATCTTCAAGGAAATCGGAAGATTAGAAATTTGACTAATTTCACTAAAATTTTAAGCCGAATAATGTATAGCAATTCCCTAAGACTAATTAAAAATAATGTTACAGAGAATGGAAAATGTACAAACTGAAAGACATCTGTGTAACTACTGAGAAAAGCCCGTCAATATTCATATTAAAGAATATCACTAACAAGAGGTAGCCATTTGCCATTTTTATTGTAGAGGAGAAACAACCAGCTCCTAGAGAAAAGTTTAGGGTCCACATCACCGTATCTTAAATTAACCGTTGTCGGCGTATTCCACCTGACAGGCCCGTGATCTACAGACCGGGTTTTGTTCGATAGGAGGGTGTCTTCGCGGCTGGCTAACCCTAGAGGGTGGAAACCCTAGAGACTCCCGTGCGGCAGATTTTGGCGTCTATGAACTATGGGACACACAGAGATTTTACCCAGATTCAGGCCCCCCTTTTCCTTGGGTAATAGCCTTACTTCCTGCTAGATTGTTTATCGAGTGTTTCTGAACTAGTGCAGTACAGAGCTTTTGTGTTACAAGTTCTCTCTTAGACTATGCTGCGGAGCTCTCGCTTGCTCGAATGCAACACTACTCAAATGCTCGACCCCCTTTCCCATGCACCCGGAGACTCTTATATAGGCCAGGCCAACGGGAGTAGGTAAAAGGAGGGTCATCATATTGATCCTGATACATTTATTACTCCTTCCTGTGTTGTCCCGTTCCTCCAGCCTCATTAAATGCCGACGCATGGCTTCGCCCGGTCCGCCCGGGATGTGACCCTTTTGACGGGTTGGTGAGGCGTCGATGGAATGGGCTTGTAGCGAAATCCTCGTAGTTGATAGATCGACACCGCAACTCGCCGCCTGAAGCAGTGCGATAGGGAAGGAGACTTGAGGCGGCTACCTCGCACCACCTTTTCGTCTTCTGGCGGGCGGCGGGCGTGCTTCGCCACTTTCGCCGGGCGCCACGTGGACCTCTGGCCGGGCGAGCAAGGCGTGCTCGCCCACACTGCCGCCGGGCGCCACGTAGGGCCGGCCGTCGGGCGGCGGCGTGCTTCGCCCACACTGCTTTCGCCGGGCGCCACGTGGACCTACTGGCCGGGCGGCGGCGTGCTTCGCCACTGCTCGCCGGGCGCCACGAGGGCCGCCACGTTTGATCGCTTTGTTGATTGCTTTTGTGCGGCGAGAGGGTACCCGGTAGCAATCTGTTGACAAGATGGCCGGCCCGCCTCGGGCGCGTGCAAAGCTTTTTAGAACCTTCATTAAATGTTTAGCCCCGCGTATCTGCAGATTTTTCTCGGGACCCGAGGCGACGCACGGTCTTGTCCCTTCGCGAACCGTCGGTGCAGGGGTGCATATATATGTCCATCTGTATCAAGCGGTTTACGCCTTCTCCATTCTTGTGCACCCCAACTTTCGCTTCTTCAGCTTCTTCGCACAAAAATCCTTCGCTTTCTTCATCTTCATGGCGCCTCCCATCCCCGCCTCCACCGCGGATGCCGCCACGGTGAACAGGATGGCCATCATAGCGCCGGAGGGCACCTTCCGCTTCCGGGCGGGGACCGCCACACCGCGGTGCCTTTCCGATGAGATCCTCATTCACACTTGGGCCATGATGGCGGGCCTGGTCCCGCATTCTCCGAATTCTTCCTCACCGTCCTCCATTTCTATGGGATCCACCACCTTCACCTCACCCCCAACTCCATTGTCTTCCTTTCCATCTTCGCACACCTCTGTGAAATGTTCATGGGGGTGATGCCGAATCTTCCACTCTTTCGCCACTTCTTCCTCTGCCGTGCCTCCCATGACAACGAGACAGTGGGGAGCTGCTATTTCCGCCTTCGGGACGGGATGGCCTCCCGCTATATCGCACCGGCCAGTCCAATCGAAGTCCTAGCGCGGCGAATGGTTGTACATCAAAGATGACAATGGAATCGACGCTTGGAGGTGCTGCCGGGCAATGAGGCCTCCGAGCTGGAACTCACCGGTCGAGGAGACGGCGGAGCTCCGCGCAATGGCGACCCGCATCCTCCGACTGCGGGAAGCCGGATTGACTGGGGGGCTGGTAGCCCAGGACTTCATGGCCTGGAGGATCAGCCCTCTTCGCCGACGCGTCCGCCCCTCATGGCAATATACGGGCGACGACGACGCGACGCGCACGTGGCCAGGACGTAAGTCTTTGTTTTTCTTTGGCTTTTTCTTGCGTCCATTTTTCGTGGCCTCCTACCAACCAGCAGCTATTTTTTTGTCCATTGCGGTAGCGGAAACTTGGAGGAGCGGTCCAGGCGGATGGCTCGCCTGGCGTCTGGCCGGTTCCAACCGCACACATTTTTTCCGGCGGCGGCTCGGCTTCGCCGACTTGGAGCACGCGGAGCGCCTACGGGTCGTGAGGCTGCTCCCGCCGATGGACTCCACGGGGCCCGCTGGTGATCAGGGACACGGCCCCTACCAGCGATCGGGCCACGGGCAAGCGACCAATCGCCCCGGACGCCACGGGTCCGGATCCCAAGAGGGCCCGCGTCACGGGCCAAACCTCTGCCGCCACGTACCCCGCTTGGCGGCACCTTCATGGGCAAGGCAACAGCCGCCTCGATCTCGACCGCCGCCGAAGCGCTGCCTCTTCGGCGCCCGGCCCAGCGTCTTCTCCTCCGATCGCCGCCTTCGCGGCGCCGGCGCCGACACCTCCTCCTCGGTGCGGCCCCAATAGCCGCGGCGGCGCGACGCCGACCACGAAGCCTGTGCCACCGCCCAACAAGGTGGCCTGACACTCCCGATGGCCGGTCTTAGCTTGAGGGTACCGCCAAAGGTGGCCCCTCAGGATGCGCCAAGGGCGCCAACGTCCCCAACGCCCACCGGGACGGCGGGCACCTCCGCCAGTGCCCCCTTTTGCCGCAGAGAGGGTCGAAGCGGACGATCCTGGCGCCGGCGCTTCCGGACGCCTCGCCCCTCGCGCCGCCATTGCCCCCACCGAACGCCACGTCGAGCTTTTCACCGGGCTCGGGGATATGCATGCCTCGTTGGGCACCGCCCTTGCTGCAGCCGCCAGACACGGGGCCGAGACAGCCCAGCAGTTGGCGTCGGTGAGGGGCGAGCTGCAGCGGGAGCGGGTGAGGGCGGAGGCGGCACTGACGCAGGAGAGAACCGACGCGGCTGCCATGCTGACGCGGGCGGAGAGGGCAGAAGAACGGGCGGAGAGGGCCGAGGCGGCGCTGAAGACCTCGGAGCTCGAGTCCTTCCGCCTGCGGCGTAATTTGTCCGTCATGCTCAAGAAGGCCTTCCACAAGCACAAAGAGGTGCTCGAGCCCTTGGGGTGGCATCAGCGCCGCTTGGAGGACTCGCCTGCGGTTTGCCGCGACCAACCAGGCCGCGGAAGCACTTCGGGGGCTGCCTAAAGCCCTGGCCGCCCGTTCCGCCAGAGAAGGACGAGAGGTCGCGATCATAACCGCGACCTACACGCTGCTTTCTTTGGGCGGCCGCGACGCCCGCCGATCCCATGGCGGTGGTGACGGCCGCATCGAGAGACTGGCCTTGGCGGAGGGCGAGTGTGCGCGCCGCCCGAACACATGACCGGGATGCTGCAAGTGGAGCAGCCGGCCATGGACGTCTCCACTCCGCTGGCCGTGGAGGGCGACGACGATGACGAGCTTGACCTTGGCGACAACGAGTGAAGGGTCGGGCAGCCTTGTTGTTCTTTTTGTTTGATTTTCTTTCGGTTGTGATCTGTTCTCCTGTATATGCAAAACATTCGGACAACGTTTTAGCTCAAGGGATATTTTACTTATTTTACCTGTGCGTTCGTTCGTTTTGCTTGATTGATCTTGTGTGCTGGAGCTGCCAGGCGACCAGGTTTGGACTCGGCCAGAATGCCAAACAACCTTTCCATTTTAGGGCAGCGCTCTGGAATCCCTTTTTAGGTCACATGCAGCTAGGTACAAACACAAGTACCAACCATGCAAGTTAACAGAACTCAGGCGAAAATGATTTTTAGCCAGGCAATTTACACAGGACAGCCCTGGCTGTAGAGTTTTTACGTGAGATTGCTGATGGTTTAGATTCCTTCGGAGCTTAGATCCCAATGATCTCCTGGAATCGTGCCATAGTGCAACGCAACAAGGCAACAAGCTACCGAAAATGCCTTTAGACCAGCAGCACTCAACGGTGACAACCAGCGGTGCTTCAGAGAGCCAACCCGAGGTGTACGGGCCGTGTTCGAGTACTGTGCCTAACTTGCACTCTGGTCGCCCGCCCTCGCCAGACGCTGACACTTAGCATTTTTCCTTTTATCACTAAGGAGCCGTTGGCTTCTAAGATCCACGACAATCGCACATAATTTGGTTCATTTCGGGGCATACGCTCAAGGAAGTGAACGACAAAGGCAGCATGAAGCACTTATCTCGCTTTATATCATTGGGCGACCAGCCCCCAAGCATCTGGCGACCATGGAGGGACTTGGGGCGAGCAGCCCCCAAGCACTTGGGCGACCACGGAGAGGCTCGGGGCGACCACGAAGAGGCTTGGGGCGACCAGCCCCCGAGCACTTGGGCGACCACGGGAAGGCTTGGGGACTCCATGCAATGAGCCAGCGTCCCTATGTCTTGGCTTTGTCTTGCATACATAGCTACCAACAGAATGAGTGGGCTTTGCGCAGTGTATATGCAAGATAGAATTAAATGATATAGGCCCTCGCACGAAGTAAGCCCCGGTCCGCCTTTTTGATTCCTAAGTCCTTGCGATTTTTTGAGGCCGAACCATGGTGCTTGTGTGTCAAGGCGGCGGGCTTCGGGAGGGTATTAGACTAACGATGCTCATGGTGACAACAGTGGTGCTTGCCAGGAGCCAACCCGAGGCGTGCGAGCCGCGTTTGAGCACCGCATCTAGCCCGTCCCCTGGTCGCCCGTCCTTGTCGGACACAGGCACCAGGCGACTCTATAGATCACCAAGGAATTAGCAAACATACGGAACCAGCGACATTCAAGCAAAAAACTTGCCGCTAAGGGCACAGAGAGGGATAACAATTGGTAAAGTAAAGGCCTTCTAGGCAACAGCTTTACTAACCGCCAGAAGCCGTCGACCAGCCAAGGGAGAAACTTACCTTATGGCTGACCAGGGCGAGCTGCGGGGTACTTACAACTCCTTCAAGGATAGAATTTCCGCAATAACTCTATGTTATAGGAATTCATCAGTTCTTCGCCGTCCTCGATAATAACCGGACCGCCGGGCGAGATATCTAAAACCACCTTAAAGGGCCCTCCCAGAGGAGTTTGTGCAACCCGGCATGCGTCTGAATTCTGCGCAAGACCAGGTCGCCCACTGCCAGTGTTCTCTCAGAGACCCAGGTGGTATGGTATCGCCTGAGACTTTGTTGGTAGCGGGCGGCGCGGAGAGCAGCGCGATCCCGAACCTCTTCCAAAAGGTTGACGTCTTCCCGCCGGAGATCTTCTTGATTTTCTTCGTTGAACGCCGAGACGCGCGGAGAACCGAGCGACAGCTCGGAGGGGAGAACGGCCTCCGCCCCGTATACGAGGAAAAAGGGTGTCTCGCCCGTGGCCCGGCTAGGTGTGGTGCGGAGCGACCACAGCACCGCCGGGAGCTCCTCAGTCCACCGCACCCCCCGCTTGTGGAGCCGATCAAACGCCCTTGTCTTGAGGCCCTTCAGCACCAGCGCGTTGGCACGTTCTGCTTGCCCATTGCTCATGGGATGGGCCACCGAAGCGAAGCATACCTTGGTGCCCATTTCATCGCAGAAATCCAGGAAAGCCGCGCTAGTGAATTGAGTTCCGTTGTTGGTGATGATGCGGTTGGCGACTCCAAAGCGGGCGAAGATCCCGCGCATGAACTTGACGGCGGCGGCGGCCGTGATGGCGCGCACCGCCTCGGCTTCAACCCACTTTGTGAACTTGTCGATGGCGACGAAGAGGTGGGTGAAGCCCCCTGTGGCCCGCGAAGCGGGCTCAGATATCGAGCCCCGAGCCGCGAACGGCGAGAGGCGGGATGGTTTCTGAGCTCGAGTGGCGGTGGATTTGCCTGACGAAGAACTAACAAGCTTCGCATGTCCTCACCAGCTCGCAAGCATCTTGGAGGGCAGTAGGCCAATAAAACCCCTGGCGAAACGCTTTACCGACAAGCGTTCGGCCAGACATGTGGCTCCCGCACACGCCTCCGTGGATATCAGAGAGCAGGTTGCTCCCCTCTTCCCGAGTGACGACTTCCGGAGAACTCCATTTACGCCTGGCGATATAGGTCCCCACCTACCAGAGTATAGCACTTGGCCTTAAGTGCAATCTTCTCAGCTGAGGCATCATCGTCGGGGATCACTTGGTCACGCAGGAAGGCTAGGATAGGATCCATCCACCGATCTTCCTGGCCAAGCGTGGCGACCACTCGGTGCTCGCCTGGGTACTCTGCCGGGCCAAGCTTTTCCCCTGGTGTTGCCTCGGCAGCACCGCCGTCTTCCCTCCCGGACCTGGGGGCTGAGGCGGGCACGATGCCCTTCCCCCCGGAACTGGGGGCCATGGCAGCGGCGTCGCCTTCCCCTTGCGGCCGGAGGTCATAGCGGCCTTGCCGTCGTCCCCGCTTGAACTAGGGGCTGCGACAGCGACACCATCGTTCTCACCTGAATCGGGAGCCGCAATGGACGGTCGCGATAGCCTTTCTTCGAAGACTCCGACCGGGACGGAGGCCCTTGAGGGCATAAGCTGCAAAGCCCGTCCGCAAGGTGATTGTCGCGTCGAGGACATGGATATACCCCAAACCTTCAAAGTGGCGCTCCATCGCCGGACTTCCGCCAAATGCGTCGCCATGGTGGGGTCGAACCTGGAACTCCTTCAGCGCTTGATTGATGACCAACAGGGAGTCTCCCTTGACTTGGAGACGCCGAATGCCCAACGCCGAAGCAATGCGCAACCCTGCTAGCAGGCCCTCGTACTCAGCTATGTTGTTTGTGGCCTTGAAATCGAGGGCGACCACATATTAGAGGATGTCACCGGTAGGGAGACCAGGACAACTCCAGCCCCCGTGCCCTCCAGCCTGAATGAACCATCGAAGAACAAGGTCCAGGGAGAGGGCGCGGGTGCTTCTCTACGAGGCGGCGGAGTCCACTCGGCGATGAACTCCTTGACCGACTTTGATGGCGGTGCGGGGTACGAATTTGAGGTCGAACTCCCCCAGCTCCACCGACCATTTAGCAATTCGGCCCTCTGCTTCTCGGTTGTGGAGAATTTCTCGTAGCGGATAGGCCGTGACCACGGTAATTTCCCGCCCTTGGAAATAATGCCGCAGCTTCCTGGACGCCACCAGATGCGTCTGACATCTTCGAGCTTGCGGTACTGGGTCTCTGCCTTGTAGCACCTTCGATGTAGTACACCGGCCTCTGGACGCCTTCCCTCTCCGCAATTAGCACCGCTCTCACCACCTCAGGGGTGGCAGCTATGTACCGGAGCAAGGGCTCACCCGGGGCGGGAGAAACCAGCACCGGGGGAGAGGAGAGGTACCGCTTCAAATCTTCAAGCATATACGAGCTTCTTGGTCCACTCGAAGTGGTTCGTCTTCTTCAACGGCTTGAACAGAGGCAAACTTTTTTTCTCGGTAAGACAATGAATCGCCCAGGAGGCAGGCGACCGCCAGCATTGAACTTGCTTGAGTCGCTGGCGGCTTCATGTGTTCGATGGCGATATCTTATCGTGGTTGGCTTCAATGCCCCTGGACACCAGAAGCCCAACTTGACTTCTTGAGGGCACACCGAACACGACTTTTCGGGTTGAGCTTGAGCAGTTCTTAGGAGGTTAGCAAAGGTTTCCTCCAGGTCTTGGATCAGTTCTTCGCTCTTTTTGATCTTCACGACTAAGTCATCAACGTAAACCTCAAGATTTCGCCCTATCTGAGGGCGGAAAGTAATGTGCATGGCACGTTGGTAAGTAGAACCAGCATTCTTTAAACCAAAAGCCATTCTTACATAACGATAAACACCGTAGAAATTACCATGATCTTCTCTTCATCTTCAAGTGCCATGCTAATCTGGTGGTACGAGATACGCATCCAAAAGCTGGCGGCTTCGCATCCCGCCGTGGAGTCAACAATGAGATCGACTCGCGGCAGGGTGTACGGATCCTTCGGGTAGGCCTTGTTGAGGTCGGTGAAGTCGACACACATGCGCCATTTCCCATTGGACTTCTTAACAAGCACAGGGTTGGCAAGCCACTCAGGGTGAGAGACTTCCCTAACAATCCCTGCGCTCAGCAGCTTCTCTACCTCCTCTCGAATGGCATCTTGGCGCTCGGGCGCCTGCCTCCGGACCTTCTGCCGGACCGGACGCGCCTCGGGGAGCGTTGCCAATCGGTGCTCGATCACCTCCCTAGGGACCCCAGCTATGTCGGACGGTTGCCAGGCAAACACGTCGGAGTTGGACTGGAGGAAGGTGACGAACGCGTCTTCCTATTTGGCGCTGAGGTTGGCACCAATGTTGACGGTCTTTCGGGGCTCGCCCTCGCTCAGGGCGACCACCTTAACCTCACCGGCAGAGCCGGGTGAGGCGCGGGTCCGGGCCTGAGGGGCTCCCGAGGAAGTGGCGTCGGGGCGCCCGATGCAGGTGGCACCGGACATGTCCAGCGTGTACTTGTGGCAGCGCAAGGCCTCGGCCTTATCCACCCGGATCGCAAGGGGGCCGCGCGGCCCCGGCATCTTCACCACCATGTAAGCATAGTGGGTGGCCGCCATGAATTTGGCCAACGCCGGCCGGCCATGTAAGGCATTGTAGGGGAGGTCGAAATCGGCGACCTCAAAATCCACCATCTCAGTGCGGTAGTTGTCCCCATCCCCGAAGGTGACGGGGAGGCACACCTGACCGATGGGCATTAAGCCACACTCTGGTGCCACCCCAAAGATGGGCAGAGCCGGCGCAGATCTGCGCGGGATCTGAGCGCCGAAATACAAGCGAGACGGGAGGTTGATGGAACTCCCTCCGTCCACCAGCATGCACCCGAGCCGCACGTTCCTAATGGTGGGCGACACCACAACCGGGAGATGCCCCAGGCCGGTGGCGCCCTCAGGGTGGTCATACTGGTGAAAGTGGCGTCTGCTCAGACCACTTTGACATCCGACAGCCCCGAGCACGACGCCGTGGCGCATACTTCCCTCTTCAACCGCTTGTAAGCGGCGTTGGAGGAAAAGGTGGACGAAACACCATAAATGTAGGCCACAGTGTGATCCGCCTGCTGGAAGGCCAGCGGGGCGGGATCTTCATCTTGATCGTCATCGGCGGCGCTCATTAAGCGCTTTTCCACCATTTGTCCACGACCGGCAATTTGTCTAGGTCATGGGTATTGGTGCGATGGATCGGGCAATAGGGCTCGCCCTCCTTTTGGTCGCGGCGGTCGTTCCCACGACCGCGGCGGTCATCGCGCCGATCGCGGCGATCGTTACGCCGGTCACGACGGTCGTCACGCCGCTCACGGCGGTCATCGCGCCGGTCGCGGCGGTTGCGTTTCCGGGGCGCGGGGTCCTCTTCGTCGTCGCGCTCGGCGGCCAAGGCCTGCCTGGCCTCTCCTGCCTCGCGCTTCCGCGCCTTCTTGCCTGCACGGCCGGAACCCTTCGAGGTCCCGGCTTCATCCTTGCCCTGGCCACTCTTGGGGCCAGGCGCTGGCCCTCTCGCCTCCGCAGCCCGCGCACACTTATGTGCGAGGGAGAAGAGCTCGGATGTGGTGTTGATGGTATGTGTGGCCATCTTCTCCATTATCTTGCGGTCGCGTACGCCCCTTCTGAAGGCGATGACGACCGATTGCTCTGAGATGTGGGGGATTGTATTACGGCAGTGGCAAAACCGCCTAATGAAGTCGCGAAGCGACTCCCCCTTCTCCTGCTCCAGAGCGTGGAGGTCGTCCTCCACGCCGGGCTGCACAAAGGAGCCCTGAAAGTTGGCGACAAAGATGTCGCACAACTCCCCCCACGAGTGCACTGACCCTCGAGGGAGATTCAGCAGCCAAGAGCGGGCGGATCCTGTCAAGGCCGTTGGAAGGTAGTTGGCCATGACCTTTTCGGACCCGCCGGCTGCTCGCACCCCCGTGGTGTAGATTTGCAAGAACTCCTCTGGGTTGGTGGTGCCGTCATACTTTTCGATGGACACCGGGCGGAACCTGTCCGGCCAGGTCACGCGGCGCAGCCGCCGAGAGAAGGCCTGGCACCCGACGCCGTAGAGGGAGCCCAGCTGCTCATCAGGGGCCCGATCCGGAGAACGCCCCCGGGAATGCAGAACCCGACTCCCTATAGAGTCGGAGGAGTGAACCTCCTCCTTGGCCCGAGAGTGGGAGCCACGGGAAGGGCTCTCACCATTAGGAGCTACCTGTTTCCCACGGCCGCACTCCTGGGCCCGGTGGCGCGGCAGGCGGCTGCGGAGATCATCACCGCGTCGGCTGCGGCTTTCATCCAAATGTGTCCGGAGGTCCCCACGGTTCTTCTTGAGCGGGACCCGGCTCTGTAGCGCCCTCCTCTGACCCCGCCCGCTGGCGAGCTTTTTTCGTCGGGGCGGCTAGACGCTTGAGTGCGCCGGGCGCGCCTCAGCGGCGGCGTCATAAGCAGTACCCGCCGGGACGAGGGCCCAACCCGAAGCTGGGCTGCGTCCACGAGGTTGGCGATGTCCCGCAGCCACGGAGTGGCCGGGGTGTCTCCTGCGAGTTCCACCGGAGGGTGGTCCAAGAGGAGACGAACCGCATGCAGATTTTGGGCAGGTGTGGCTGCCTCCATGGCAAGCCGGCGTCGCACAGGTTGCTCCGCCGCTTCCACAGGAACAACGCCGCCACCCTGCCGGGGTGGGGTGAGACGATCCCTCGACCGGCGAGACTGCCGGGACACCGCTCGAACAACGCTTCGACCCGCCGCGCCTTCATCTTTGAGAATCCGCCATCTTGGGCGTCGCCCTTGAACAAAGAACACCAAAGTTCGCCAAGGAGTTGGCCGGAAAAACCAACCACTAGCCCCCTACCTGGCGCGCCCCTGTCGGCGTATTCCACCTGACAGGCCCGTGATCTACAGACCGGGTTTTGTTCGATAGGAGGGCGTCTTCGCGGCTGGCTAACCCTAGAGGGTGGAAACCCTAGAGACTCCTGCGCGGCAGATTTTGGCGTCTACGAACTATGGGACACACAGAGATTTTACTCAGGTTCAGGCCCCCCTTTTCCTTGGGTAATTGCCTTACTTCCTGCTAGATTGTTTATTGAGTGTTTCTGAACTAGTGCAGTATAGAGCTTTTGTGTTACAAGTTCTCTCTTAAACTATGCTGCGGAGCTCTCGCTTGCTCGAATGCAACACTACTCAAATGCTCGACCCCCTTTCCCATGCACCCGGAGACCCTTATATAGGCGAGCCAGCAGGAGTAGGTAAAAGGAGGGTCATCATCTTGATCTGATACATTTATTACTCCTTCTGTCTTTGTCCGTTCCTCGGCCTCATTAAATGCCGACGCATGGCCGCCCGTCCGTCCGGATGTGACCCCTTTGACGGGTTGGTGAGGCGTCGATGGAATGGGCTTATAGCGAAATCCTCGTAGTTGATAGATCGACACCGCGAACTGCCGCCTGAGCGGTGCGATAGGGAAGGAGACTTGAGGCGAAACTACCTTGCACCACCTTTTCGTCTTCTGGCGGGCAAGCGGGCGTGCTCGCCACACGCCGCCGGGCGCCACGTGGACCTACCGGCCAGGCGGCGGGCGTGCTTCGCCACACTCGCCGGGCGCCACGTGAGGCCGACCGCCGGCGGCGGCGTGCTTCGCCCACCGCTCGCCGGCGCCACGTGGATCGCCGCCGAGCTAGCAGGCGTGCTTTCGCCCACCCTTTCGCCGGGCGCTACGTGGGTCGCCGCCGGCGAAGCAGCGTGCTTTCGCCCACTTTCGTCGGGCGCCACGTGGGGCCGACCGCCGGGCGGCGAGGCGTGCTTTCGCCCACCTGCTCGCCGGGCGCCACGTAGGGCCGCCACGTTTGACCGTTTTGTTGACTGCTTTTGTGCGGTGTAGAGGATACCCCAGCGCAGAGTACGCTGACAACCGTAATCAAATTTTAGCTAAACATGAGTGAGAATTTATTCTGGATGCTGCCATGTGCCTCAGTCGGAGGTTAATTAGGAAGCCAAAGGCTGCAATTTATCATCCTAAGTTGCTAACAACCAGAATGCAGAAAACGGCTTTCATAGCAACGTATATGCACATACACGTGCTCCTCACTATCTCGGACTGAAATTGATCGTAGCTGCCCATCGATGTGCTACGTGGTTGTCACCTGTTGGAAAGGACAGAAACAATCATCCACTGCACGAAATGGAGAAGCTCAGAAGCATAAAGAAAGTCGTCACCGTCTCAAAATATTCTGAGAAAAAATGGTAAAAGAATCTCGCAGTGCACAAAGTAGCCCTACAGCTGGACAAATCGAAATTTCCACAGAATCTGAAACAAACATACACATCTGATGAACTCGACAGATGCCGGCGCACACACACGCGTACGCCAGTCGAGATTTAGTAGATCAAACAATTAAAAAGGAACAAATCAATAAAAATGGATGAAATAAATACCTGTTGTGCACGACATCATATGTAGTTAATTGCCTCGTCCGCGCGCGCTCGCATCCGGCGGTGGCCACCGTCTCGCCGACATCGGCACGCATCGACTTCGTCGGTGTCATCCCAGCGATACGGGCATTACAAGCAGGGTTAGAAATCTAGACGATATTTTGTGAGATCTCGTTCTTTGGACTTGGACGATTTTTTTCACTGTCGATCAAATTAAAAAATTCAAA
This sequence comes from Guadua angustifolia, assembly GCA_036346375.1. Lineage (NCBI taxonomy): Eukaryota > Viridiplantae > Streptophyta > Magnoliopsida > Poales > Poaceae > Guadua > Guadua angustifolia. The sequence continues at coordinate 655,493 of CM070503.1, forward strand.
AAAAAATTCGTGTTGCTACAGTAATCTCGGTTTTTTCGACGAGATTTTACTGGTATCTCGGTATTTAAACCCGGAATTCAATGTTTCACACCAAAATTTGACCAGATTTAGGTCAATTACCCTGGAAAAAGTGATCTTCCATGATAATTTGCTGAAAACCCATTTTTTGAGACATTTTAAAATTTTAGCACAAAAACTATTAGATTTTTATAAAATTGTAGAAGCATTTTTATGCTATGAAAAATTTATAGCACCATATTAACAAGTGTAGAATCGCACAAAAATTTTTTGAAATATTTTAAGTTAATTTGTTATATTTAAAAAATAAAAAATAGAATGAGCATAAATGAGGTAGTGACCTTGTTAGAATTTTATAATTTTTTTCCAGTTTGATCATGACCTAAAATTTTTAGAAGAGCTTAATAATTTTCTCATAACTCTTTTGTAAAAATTTTCAAAAAAAGTTGAATCTGTTTTGGTTGGTCAATGAAAAATTATAGACTCTACCAGCACACGCACTAAAGTCCGAAAAGTGTGAAGTAGCACTATCACATTTTTTAAAAAAAATTTTAATATTTGATCATGATCTAAAAATTTTATGAAAACATTATGGATGCTTTAGGACTGCCCACAAAAATTTTCAATATTTTTGCATTCTTAGAACTATGAAAAAAATCGTGTCTGTCAAGTTAACTTTACAGGAGAACTGAGTTCATCCCTACAACAGAAAATTTTTTTTTGCACACGGCTTGTGGACAAATTAATTGGCGAGGCAAATAGAAACAGCTCATCCCTACAACAGAAATTAACTCCGATATAGCAAAATCGGTCCAGAAACGTTGTATCAAATTAAGATGCGCTTTCTCGATCGGCGTCCACAGTGGTGGGTTTTAGAAAAGAACAAGCTAGCTTAGCTAGCAGCTAGGCACGGTAATGGAAAGGTACACATTTACCAAATGTAGCCTTGTGTTTCCTTAATTATCGTCCATTACGAATTGTCAAGTTCATGAATTGAGTTGAGTGCGATATATCGATATATATATATCTAGCTAAATCATCATACTAGCTGGCTGGCTGGCTTGTCGTAGATGTGCATATATACAATGGCAAGGCAGCACACGCACACGATTAATTAATCTAGCTTAATTTGCCGTCGATCGATGGGCACGGTGGCCACGAGCAATACCGGAGGAAAAAGAACACTAGCGAGCTAGTTGGGCACACGCAGCACACCAAAACCCCCTGAAGCCCACTATAAAATACGCCAAGAAGCGTGTGTCTGCCACACTACTGCTGCTGCTGCTTCTACTAATTCCATACACATCCCCCCACTGCACCTAGTGTAGCCTACAAACAAACGACGCCGGCCATGGCCATGAACGACGCGAAGCTCGACGCCGAGAACCCGGCCACCTTGGAGGACGACTCGTTCGACTTCGCCCAGCGCGCCAACTGGCTGCGCGCGGCTGTTCTCGGCGCCAACGACGGCCTCGTGTCGACGGCGTCGCTCATGCTGGGCGTGGGCGCCGTGAAGGCCGACGTCCGCGCCATGGTCATCTCCGGGTTCGCGGGGCTCCTGGCCGGCGCGTGCAGCATGGCCATCGGCGAGTTCGTGTCCGTGTGCTCTCAGCGCGACGTGGAGATCTCGCAGCTGGAGCGCGACGGCAAGCGCGGCGGCGAGGAGGAGAAGAACCTGCCGAGCCCGGTGCAGGCCGCCGCAGCGTCGGCGCTGGCCTTCTCGGTGGGCGCGATCGTGCCGCTGCTGGCTGCCGGGTTCATCACGAACTACAAGCTGCGGATCGCGGTGGTGGTGGCCGGGGCGAGCGCGATGCTGGGCGTGTTCGGGTGCGTCGGCGCGGTGTTGGGGCGCGCGCCCGTGGCGCGGTCGTGCGCGCGCGTGGTCGTGGGAGGTTTGGCGGCCATGGGCGTCACGTTCGGGCTCATGAGGCTGTTCAGAGCCAGCGGCATATGAGCTTCCATCTGCATGCATGCGCGCGCTTGGCCTGGCCTGGACTGTGCCTGCCACGCTAATCTAATAACGTGCCTGTAACTGCTCGATCGGCACGCTCCTATATATGTGATCAATTGGCTTGTGGGAGTTGGTCCATCAGCTGCATGCTGGTTTGTTGCCCTCTGCATGGCTCGATCCAATAATATTTGTTTACAAGGATTTAAATCGTGGTCCGTTGCGGTGAGCGATATAAAAAAGCTATCGTGTGTGGGCAATCGTATCGTGGTTTGCTATAATATCATAATTTTTACTATTTCAATTATGTGGTATGGATGATTTCTATACAATTAACTACATTTAAATTTGAAGTACAAGTAATGATTGTTATAAAAATAATGGCCAATATAACATAGCGGAGCTATCATGGCTATAAAAATAATGGCCAATATAGTGGCTATAGCGGTTATAGTTGTGTTTGCAGAATTTTATTCAATTATGTAGCATTTTATATCTAAAAAAACTATCGCGAAGCTATAGCAGGCTATTTAATTAAATCACCGCTTATTTCACTTCTCCTGCAATAAATCATGCATATATAAATAAGCTTATATATATATATATATATATATATATATATATATATATATATATATATATATATATATATATATATATATATATATATCAGTATCGGTGTGTCGCTGCAGACAAAGATGAGATGCGGATAATGCCCAGCCCAGGGGCTCCACACACCACTTAAAAGCATCTCGACAAAATCAAGCTTTTCGCTCGGTCGATGCCTAATGAACAGTCATGCACATGCATCGCACCACCCAGCTAACCAGCCAGTATATATATTTCTTCTTGCCGTCTCCTTTTCCTGCACGCCCACTACGTACAGTACTGGCCATAGCCCATATATAGATCGCTACAACCCTCGAGCAATAATCGCGTTAATCAATCTTGTTAACATGCATTGCATGCGTTAATCTTGCTGGCAATAATCGCTGTCGATAACCGCAAGCAACTCGTCGAGTAAGCTAGCTAGCGTCGTCAACATTCTCATATGCTCCCTCCCCATCATCATGCCACTGGAGTGGCATTTTTTGTACATGGCGTCGAATTTTTATGTTGAAGGGTGACAAATATCCCATTAATTCAATTTATAATGGGTATTTCTTCTTAGCACAAAGACCAAAGAGATATTCAAAATAACTAGATTATCTCTAATTATTATCACTAAGCACTATATTTGATACATGCATATTGAGAATATAAAGTAAAGATAGATATTTATTAAGGGTATATAGAAAACATTATACTAATTTTGCATGAAATATAAAATACGCACTATATTTATGGATAAGACCATTCAAAAAATACGCCTTAATTATAAACTTGGATGGAGGGAGCATATAGCAGAAACCGCAACACTGTATTGCTCATGCTACTCCCTTCAATTATAAATATATTATTTTAGAATTACATACAATCAATTTTTGAAACTTTGATTGTGAGTATTTTTTAAATATTTAGATTGGATACATAAAATTTGTAATTAATATATATATATATATATATATATATATATATAAAGTACTTTGTAATAACTTTATTAGGTTTTTAAAATATATTACAATATAAATTAGTAGTCAAGATTGTATTTTAAAGATTGTATTGATATCTAAAACAGAGGAGTAAGCGTGCAGTGTGGGTTACCGCTTTAAGCTTGTTTGGCTAACGGGGAAAACAAAGGCAGTGCGTCAGTGGCTTCGTTGTAGAGAGACGCAGCCAGCCCATACCAATAGCCATGCATTAAACATAGGAGCTCAACTGACCCAGAGTGGACTAAATAAGACGGCAAGTGGGTCAAACGACACCAGCTCTCTTCGCATCCTCTCAAAGTCACTAGTTTTTTTTTTTTTTTTTTGTGTGTGTGTTTTCTCAAATATACAGAATTTTTTTTTGTGTCACCATCGATATATATGACGCTCGTGGCCCGCTGCCAGCTGGTATTGGATGGTGTCCGGCCACTTGCTTGGCACAGGGCATATACGGTGTCCAGCTACTCGCTACGGTAGTGAAGTACCATAGATAATATGTACTAGATAGAGCCACGCGCGAAGCTGTGTCATGAAAAAAAAAATTTGGTACTAGTTTTTTGTAAATCGAATTTACGAAACTATAGGTCTTTTTTTGTAAAATAACCAGCGAAAGGACTTATTTATGATTTCAATTTTTTAAAAATCTTTCGGGTCGAAAGAACCGGCGTTTTTTCACAAAATAACCAGTGGAAGGACCGCTCATGATTCAAAATTTTTTTAAATCTTCTGGGCTGAACGAACCGGCGCCCCACGATGAATCTGCGAAACCACGGGGTCCTTTTCGCAAAATAACCGATGGAATGACCTGTTTGCGATTTCAATTTTTTTAAAACTCCCGAGCCGAAAGAACCGAAGTACGGGGTCTTTTTTGTAAAATAAACGGTAGAAGCATCCGTTCGTGATTTTTAATTTACCGTGGAAGGACCTGTTCGTAATTTTCGATTTTCAGCGGGTTTTTCCGGAAAGCCGGTGACATGGCGAGTGGGTTGAGCCTGAATCCCCCCGTGCATAATATATATATATTATTATCTATCAGTACTTTTGCGGTTGAGAACGTGACTATTTACAATTTTATTCAGAATGAAGAAAAATTAAGTATGCAAGGGGCTACATATACATAGGCTTTGGGTATCCTATCCATCAGTGATGGCCAGATAGGCCGTACCAAACGGGTCGACCTGGCATTGTAGGCACGGTCGGACTGCAAACGAGCCATACCGATATGGCTCAATAGCGCAAGCTGTGTTTGGCACGGCACCGCTTGTTTATTCGAAAAATAGTCGTTGGAGGCTTTAAAAAAATTGAAAAAATATGGAAAATTCTAAAAAATCCTATATATTTTTCCTATAAATAGGGTAACAGCCCCCCTTATTTCCCCATCAGTAAACTTGCAATCTCTTCTCTGCATTCTCTTGTGAAAATTCTCTTGCTCTCGGTGATATTGTGGCAAAATTCAAAATATTTTTTTGCCAAAAATTCGAAATTCTGTTTTCGGCTTTTGTCAAGAAATCAAGGTAAGAATAGTGATTTAATTTTTTTTATTTTAAATGAGATAAAGTAATAATAGCGTAATTGTTTCTGATAGTTTTCTTCATAAAGCACCAGGATTTTGCGTCCTTCCAGCTTCTAATTTTGGACTTTCATCCGATGTACTTCTTGCATCCTATCAAGATAAAGCTGTAGTATGAAAGATTGGGAACAAGCCGATCAACGAGCTCAACATACTACATAAAATGTTGAGCTAGCGACGACGTTTGAAAATCTTTATCTAGATAGTCAGGAAGAATAATTGTAATCTCCACTTTTTCCTGTATCACTAAGCTATATGCTATACTCTTTTTTCTTTGTCAAGATTTTCTCATGTTAAGTTTTTACTTTACAAAATTTTTAATAAGGCAGCCAAACATTAATAAAGCTCGTTATTTAATTCTAATTATTTTCTCCTTTTAGAATTCTATTTCATATTTTTTGCTTTTCCTTATTTATATAGATTTTTTAAATTCTACATTGCTTTCAGTTTTTCTAATTATTCTAGATTTTTTTCCAATTTTTTGCCCTTTTTTTTTCAAATTTTACTATTTTCCAACTTTTCTATATATATTTAAAAAAATGTAGATTTTTTTTCTAATTTTGAGCCAAAGCAGACGATCGTGACCAACTGACCCGTTTGTACCGTGCTAGAATGGCATGGCCCGACAGCCATCTAAACCATTTTTAGCTCGTGACCTCAGCCTGTAGGCCGACACGGCCCATCTCGGCCCATTTACTAGCTGGGCCTAAATGGCCGTGCCATGCTAAACTGGGCCAGGCCGCCCATTTGGCCACCACTATCCATCTTGGTATACAATAAGTGCCTAGATCCTTGCTTCAATGGTGCAAAATGCATCTTGTCCTGTTAATTGAGTTTAAGTAGTAGTATTATGTGGCCTCTCATCGCACCATAGCTCTAAGGTGAGCGGTGCCACACCAATATATTCTTTTGCCAAAGATGTGTCAAAATTTAGGGTTTACAAAGTTTGCGTAAGCACACCCATGTCATAGTGGTATAAATCTTTCCACCTGAGCCATGCATGCTACATGTGCCTACCATGTGGTATTGCAAACCATACTTATCGATACAGTATCGAAACATATATCGGATTGATTTTTGAAATGATACATTCTGGTATTGGTCCATACCTATATACTGTTATGGATTTAATATAATAATACATATAAGTATTAACATTTTTAATTATACACACATCAAATTTCAGTTGTAATATTACTCAAATACATAATACTAGTATCAAATATAACATATAGTTCAATGAGATTAATAGACGATATTATTAATTCTACCAGTATGATCGGAATTGTCCGGTATCAAAACCATATGGCTATTATTGACCGATATTGAGTCGATGTAACCGGTGTTGATTGGTATCGAAGTTAATAGGGTACATAGCTACTTTGTATTGTTTTATGTGGTGACATGGCACATACCAGCCATACTGTTTGGTACTAGAATGGTATCAATAAGTTTGCTGCAAACCTGGAGGCAATGGTACACATACGATTGGTGAAGTCCGAAGTGTGAGTCACTGATAGGTTGCCATGCCATTGTCTCAAGGTCGCTGCTTTATTGGGTATGTAATGTTATGTGGCGCGGGCGCAATTTTTTTTTTGAAAAAGGAAGAATTTTATTAATCTTAAGAAACTTACATCGAGACAATACAAGTCTTTGAAATTGCTTCTGGTCTCTGCTTATCTTAAGCACACAGCTAAACAAGAATAAAAAGAAAAACGCACACACTAGTGACTAGCAATCCGAAGACTAGACCGCTACCCATGTGCCCGAGAATAAAAGTCCTTGACCACTCGAACCAAACAATGAGTAGCCTCCGCTAAAGTAATTCGCGGGCGCAATTGAAGTTTAAAAGTTGATTGTTAGCGTGTGTGGCGCACTTGTATAGCGTTTTTTTCTCTCTTTCTTATTCAGTTTGCCTACATCAGTGTAGCGTTTAGTACAAAATACTATAATACTCTACAATACTTCTAGTTCTTTCGTACTTATCATTTTGAACCTCGATAGTGTCGAGTACACTTATTTGACTACTATTTTTTTTATAATTATGTGTTAGTAAACATCAATAAAAAATAAGGTGATACAGAAATAATTTCAACGATAATTATATTAATACCATTCCCATATGTATATGAGCGAAACTAGCAAGTGTGCTGCATGCACTGGCACCCTCCAAAAATCGAAGAAACATAGGAGGGATATATTCTTCAATTAGCAAATATGAACATATTAAATTATTGATATGAAAGACTTGATGGGAGGATTTCATGTGCAAGATCTTATGGAAGGATCAATTATTCTATTCATGTAAAATCTTTCTTGAACTATTTGTATTGTTTTTCGGCAAATTGTGGACTTACATGGTAGATTCGAGATGTTCTGAAACTGTTATACAAGACTTTATAATTATGCATGTGAAATGTGTAACCCATTAAAGTTTTTCTAGTTCCGCCACTACATATGTAGTTTGTGCATGTAGTAGTACGTTTTAAAATGTTTGATTGCACACATTCCAAAATAACATCTATTTGAGAATAGAGTAAATAATTTAAGAATTGATATTCAAATTCCCTAGCAAAATCAATAATCAGATAGATATATGTAAAAACAAAATTAATTCATGTCAGAGAACGATATTGAGGGGTAAACACAAAACGAAAAGGTACCATATCTGATACAAATTCGCTTATTCATAATTTAAATAGGAAACGGCAAACAAGTCGGCAAACCGGAAAGGAAAAGCAAATCACAGCTAGCTAGCGCCATCGTTCTCGATTTATGAATATAACACATAAGTCTCGAATCCAACTTCGCAGTTGACATAAATAGAAGATTTCACGAAAGATATTTGCTGGCATCCTACTGCCTCAAGCTTTGCAAAATATATTGTGCATACAGGTCCCTGCGATTAAATCAAGAAAAATGTCTCAATATAAGTAAAAGGGTATCTTCATACTTTCTCCTTAACTAACAGAACAGAGTTAGCATCTTTTTACAGACCAAACATTTCAATGCAAAACTGAACTTACATGGAGTACTGAATGGCCTCACGAGCAGTGTTCGCAGGCAAGAATTCATCAACAGCAACCTCTTTGTTTTCATTCTTCTTGTCTAAAATATACTGTTAAGGATGCTGGCATATGTACCTGTGATCATCCAAAATACTATTCTGATACAATAAAATCAGTCATGCAGGATACAGTCTTCAAAGAAGCGTTTGATCTCTTGGAGGCGATGAGGAGACAGCTCGCTGATGTCATCGTAGTGACGGTATTCAGGATCATCAGCACAGACTGCTATTATCTTGTCATCCTTCTCACCCTGATCACGGCCAACCGTTATCCTCGGTAAACGAAGAGTCAAGCGGTGTATTTTTCCTCTTTACCACAAAGAGAATGGAATGAGAAATACCTGGTCAATCATGGGCATAAGGCCGATTGCTTTAGCTCGGAGGAAGGAACCGGGAATAACAGGTTCCTGTAGGAGATAAAAAAAATTACACAATTACCACAGGATAGCAACAGTTTACAAAATATTCAATACTGTGGGTACAAAGAACTGGCGTTGATGCAATTAGAGAGCTATCGGTACCAGTCTGGGTGTTAATGCCAAAGGAACAGCAAGTTTATATTATTCTTAGACGGAATGATTTAGTAATGCAAGAAAAAGAGCATGTTTCCGACATGTTTCCAGAGAAGCGGACAAGGAAGACTAACCTGCATCAGGACCAAAACATCCATTGGATCGTTGTCTTCACAGAGGGTCCTTGGAATGAAACCATAGTTATGAGGATATACTACTGATGAGTATAGGACTCGATCAACCTGTCAAATTATATAGAACAATAACACAAGTGTAAAATAGCAAAATAAACTCCTAAAACTGATGAGTACAGGACTCGTTATATAGCACAATAATAAAAGTACACTATGCTTTAACTCTTACAATTAACGAGTACAGGACTCGATCAATTTGTCAAATTATATAGCACAATAACAAAAATACATTATGCTGGTGGATGCTTTCATTCCTTAGACAGATACACCAAACAAATATTAAACAAGTCATGTTGCTCTTGAAATAAAAGTGATGATCGATATGCAAGCAATCTTACAAACAGAACACATATACCTTAATCAGTCCGGTTTTCTTGTCAAGCTCATACTTTACTTTGCTTCCCTTCGTGATCTCAACAACCTGTGGTGTGATGTATAGAAACTATTAACTTCAAAAGCTGCAGGCACTGTCAGGACTACGTAATATCATCATTAGAATTAGACAGAACAATCAAAACCAATGGACTTCTTTTTACTGACAAGCAACTTTGCTAATGGTAGACTAATGTACCTTGATGTTGCACAGGAATCAAATGGTCAACAAAGTTAACATGTTCAACAAAAATTCTTCATATAGAAAAAAAAGGGTAAGATGAAAGGCATCTCTCACTTTGAAGGCTAGAAATTCCAGCGATGACCCTTAAATCAGAAAAAATGGGACAATTCCAGAAGTAATCATGGGTCCATCTAACTAATAAAGCGTTTTTATTGGAATAAAAATTCTAGCTCCAATCCATTCAAATGAAATTTAAACAATTCCAGAAGCATACAATGCCCATGTGAGCATATGACACAGGGCCACTGGCCATGCTGCAACACACTTTGTGCTACCATCACAACTTAAAAAGCACAAGGCGCATGCTGAAGCCAGTGATATCAACAGACAGTGCATACTTGATATCAACAGACAGTGCATACTTGATTATTTGATTCCACCATCTCAAGCCTCAAGGTTGCTGACAAACCGATTGAGGTCAGCAAAAAGGTGGGAAACGTTACGGACTTACAACTTAAGTGCTGTTGACAACTAACGGACCCGAGTTATAACACATTAGATTAAAAGAAAGAGTCACAAAATTAACGGCTTAGATTAGAAAAAACAGTCCATACCAAGTACAATAAAACAACAGAAAGTTGGAATTAAAAAATAAAATAAGTCATTCATTTAACTTTCATACAAACTCCAAATTAAAACATGTACATAGCTGAAATTCGAAATAAAAATTAGATAAAAATTAACAGTTGCATACTTGGATTTGTGTACAAATTCTAACTTAAAACTGACATGTCAAAATAAATAAAAAATAACAATGAAAATTAACATAAATTCGGCATAAACAATAAAAGGAAATTAGCCATTTGATTTTAACTCAAAATTAAAACCTGAAATTCGAAATTAAACAAAAAATAACAACAAAATAACAGAAGAATAAAAATAAAAGGAAATTAGGGATCATTTTTTAATTCCATACTAAGTAAAAATATAAATTTTGGTTTTATTCAGAATTAAAATTCCAGAAATATGCTAATTTGACAAAAAAATAACAAGGTAAGGAATTTGATTTGTATATATAAAAACTAACTATTAATTTGATTTGTATATATATATATAAATTATTAACTATTATGTAATAAAATTCGATGATAGGCTTTTTACAATTGCTAAGAAAATGTAGAATAAGCAAAAAATTCTTAAAAAAGAAAACAATCTAACTCTTTATTTTGTGGACCTCTGTGGAACGAAGGGATTAAGAGAGTGATACATCAACAAGTGTTCACTCGACTATATAAGTATAAGCAATGTAATGTGCATTAAATGAAGTACGAAAAGAAAGAGGCAAGCATTGCAATAATGAAATTAAGAGATGATGATATAAATGAAAAATGTTATGTTATGCTACGTTTTTTGCTATGCAATTATTTTGGAAAGAAAATTTCAATCACATGTGACAAGTATTGCGAAACAGAGCGAGTATATTTTCTCCTATAATATATAATATCAAAGTATCACAAATGGAGTTCTGCAACGATCCATTTTCCAAAAAAACAAAATCACATATGCACTGCCAAGTCATTTAAACATGCTTTAAGGATGATGCACGCGCAAGTGCGCAAGCCACCTTGCTGGTTATACTAACAGTCCAACACTAATGGCACAATTATGCGCAACCTTCTGTTAGTTAAGAAAAAAAGTTTGTTTGGCATGTGCATCGCTAAACTCAGTTTGAATAGAAGAGTGTGCATCCAGAATGGGGTTCCAGACTCAACTAGGTCGGTCTGATTGAGATCCCATACCAAGAACACAACAATGACATCAAGTGGTGAGTAAGCACTATCAAGTTCACAGCTATAGCCACATGAACCCACTCCCCTCCTAGTCTGTTATGGTCCTGCTGGTACTTTGAACAATTGGGTAGTTTTAGGGCGTGATTTGGAAGTAATTGGAGGTAGATTTAAGAGACAAATTGGAAGGGAGAAGGAGCCGAGAGGAAGCACATAGAGTTGAGGAAGACAAGAGTCCGATTCATTTCATCAATCGATCCCCTTCTGATACAAGGCCTATATAAGCCTAACTCTCTCACACACACACTCCTTCACCTGTCAGGCCATATACTAGTGATTCAGGTCCTATTTGTTTAGGCTTAGGCTTTTTGATTTATAGCATAAAGTCAGCTTTTAGGCTTAAATAGTTTACAAGCTATCGGCTTTTATACGTGGTAGAGGTGAATAATTTTACCCTAACTTTAGTGACATTAGTCTAAAACCAACCCTCAATAAGCTAAAAAATTACATCAAAATTACATCTCTTGTGGCTTATAGCTTTTAGTTATACGGAGGCTTATAGTTTTTATGACATAGTCCCCCACCCACGTTCGCCCCCAAATTCCAAATTGCTTTACCACAGCATCAAATATCTTACTTGCCAAGATGGGCAAGGTAAAAAGATGGTACTTACAACATTGAACACAGCAGGAGCTCCAGGGCCTGTGCAACCAAATATACTTAGCCAGCTTATTTGATCAGGGCGTTTGGTAAGCTAGAAAGGAAAATGGGGGGAAAAACAGTCCCGCACCGATCTCAAGATCATGCCATGGATGCGCAGCTACTGATCTCCTTGACAAGGACGACAGGATCCTTTCATTCAGCTTAGGGGTGCGCTTCGGCTGCTCAGCAGCACTCTTATCATCCTCACTCATCCTCCTGCACAAAGGAGCCACAAATCAAACATCTATACACTACATAGCACATACAGGTCCCGAGGCATCAGGATCCTTGTTGGTTTTATTAACTTCAGCAGTAGGACTCTGAAAGCATCCAGTGGATTCCGCACTTGATAGTTCTTTCTTTTCTCTACCAGAAGTAAATGTCACCAACTCTGACACACCTCCTGAGGGATCTCCATCTATGTGGTGATTAGCAACTGAGGAACATGCAGTTCTTGATCCGACCGATCCTAGGTCCCTGGTTACACTTGGATCAAGTCCCCGCAAGGCATACAGATCAATCGCACCATCTTAACCATCACCAAGCAGACAAAGAGATCGGATCGGTTAATAGCGATGAAATGAGGACAAATCACGATACGTGCTACCACCTTGCGCAGACAGATTGCATCGATCACAGTAGGTAAGATCGACGAAAAGAAGCTAAGATTTAAATCTAGCAAAAAACAAATCCGGATCGGAGAGGGAATAATCACCTGCGTTTGGAGACCACGGGCAACAGCGGCAGTGGAGGCCGAGGTGGAAGGAATAGGTCAAGCGCCTTTGGTCGTGAAAGCCACTTTAAAAGGGAATGTTACCTTTGCTCCTGTCACTTTATACATTGTCTCTTGTTTAAATAATCACACCTCTTAAATCGAGCTTACGATTTGCGTTGCGTCTGGGCCATTATCATATACTAGATAGAGAGGCGCGCGATCAAGTCTAGTGAAAAAATCCGATCTAAACTTTTCTAAAAAAAAATACGTAATTCTAATCTATTGTGTCGAAAGAACTGGCGTTCGTGTTGAATTTGCAAAACTACGGGGTTTTTTTGCAAAATAACTGGCGAAAGAACTTGTTCGCGATTTCGGAATCCTCTAGGTCAAAAGAACCAGCATCCGGGACGATTTTGCGGAATCACGAGGTCTTTTTGCAAAGTAGCCGGTGAAAGGACCTGTTCGCAATTTTAGAATTTCTAGAACCCTTCCTGCAAAATAACCGGTGGAAGGATCTATTCGTAATTTCAGAATTCTTGAAGGGCTTTTTTTACAAAAAAAATGTATCTTGTGCCTTGGATGAGCTCAAAACCTTCTATGTATAATAGAGGTATTATTATTCGATTAGCTTAATAAAATTAGGCTCATATTAAATACTCTCTCAGTTCATTTTTATAAGACTTATTTTTTTATAATCTTGTTTATAAATATAAGGTTTTCATATAGATTTAACGAGGCATTTCTTTCTATACCTCTATTTATTCTCTCTCAACTATATGCATTTATTCATTACTACCCATACAAAGTATATCTTTTATCTTTCAAGACAATTAAATGGGGCATATAAGTCATTTTCTCTTATAATTTTCTCAATTTCAATGTAACCTTAATCAGTGCAAAGTTAAAATACATCTTATAAAAATAAACGAACGGAGTATATTTTAGAGAAATTTTTTAAAAAAAAATTCTAATAACGACTACCAACTAGGTGATCACTATTAGCAAATTTAGGTGCTAGCAGCTCGCAGTCGATAGTAATTATAGGTTGTAACTACCTATTGATGATAGCTAGCAACTTTATGTACTGTTAACTAGCAACTCTAGTGTGCTGGTAACTAGCAAATTTAGTAATTTAGGTCTCACTATGTAAGTGCCGTCAACTAGCAACTCTAGGCGTTGATAACTATCACCTTTAGATGTCGATATCTATCGAACTCTACCTAAGTTTCTTTGCTTTTGACGGTGTCCTTTATCTAAAAAAAGTTCTTTGCTTTACATGTTACTTAGTACACTAGTTGCTAACAGCTCTATACATTTGTTGCTAGATGCTAGCAACTATAACGGTTACACTAATCTCTACTATTTCTAATTACGAGTTGATGGTGGTGGTCCGTTCTCTAACACTTCACGAGAACGATTAGACTTATGCTGCGATCGCCATCGACGATTTGGCGCGAGCAAGCGGCGATCGCATAGACATGGATTTACCATTTTTCTTCAAATACAATTTTCTAATACTTGCTTGACTCGAAACACTCAGGATTTCTATGCATCGATCGCCACATACTGGTTGTCGTTGTACTTTACACCGGGTACCCTCTCCGCCATGATTGGTGGGCATTAAAAGCGGCTCGCCGTATGGCGGCTGGCGGCGGAGTGGGCGATCAAGCCTGCCACGGGCGTCGGCTTAGTGGCGGCTTTAAGCAGCGAGCAGCGTTGGACCCCTCGTCAGGCCACGAAGGCAATCAAAGGAATAAGGAGAAGGCTTCCCCTCGAAGCCTCCTTCCTGACATATTTGTGTCAGGGCATTGATTGCGAATAATTCTGCTATCGATACGACGACGGGCCATCCTTCTGACACCTCTAACCAAACCCGTCGCAGAACCGTCATATCCCGGGCGGACCGGACGAAGCCATACAACGACATTAAATGGGGTTTGAAGGATAAGGCTACAGCGACGGATATAATAAATAAGTCATGGGTCGGTGTAAGGCTGGAATGATGGGTATAATTAATGAGTTGTAGATCAGTATAGCCTCACCTTCTCACCTGCCCGAGCCACCCCGTCTATATAAGGGCGTTCTGGTGGATGGAGAAGGGGGACCCCGAATCCGAGACTTATCCAAGCTCGAGACCAAAAGGACCATTGTAATCACCTCCACATTTCATCAACAAAGTTCTAGCAGGACGTAGAGCTATTACTCGAACTGGGGTACATCAATCTTCGTTGATCTGTTGATGTAGAATTTGTAAGAGCCATTAGGGTTTCCAACCACGAAGACGCTCTCTACTGAAACATACCCTCCATCATGAGAGTAGTCAACCCTGTTCGTTGACGGAGTTCTGTCCGACGAAATACGCCGACAATAGCAATAGCTAGCTACCCCTCCAATAATAGTGAGTAGTTTCACCGACAAGCAGGCAAAAGAAGAGTAGACGAGCAGTGCGTAGTTGTATGTTGATAATTGATATGGTTGGTGGTACCCACCCAGCAGGGGCGGAGCCAGGATTTAAACATGGAGGGGGCCAATTGGACACCAAAAAATATTATAGCGATATATATAGTCTTCATTATTTTTCTATGAATAAGAGAAGTCACATCTCACATCTGTATTAATTTAAATTTAGCTATACGACTACCGAGAAGATCATACAAATCAATAAGTTCCTCGGAAGTGATCTTTGCTGCTAGTTCCTTCTCAATATAGACTATCAGGCAATGTCGAAGAAAATCATCTCCCATTTTATTTCGAATTCAGGTCTTGACAAGTTTCATAGCTGAAAAAGCTCGCTCGGTGGTTGCAGTTGACATTGGAATAGTGATGACTAATCGCAGCAACTTGTCAACTATTGGATAAATAGAAGCTTTACCTGTTTTAGCTAGTTCATGTGTCAAATCAGCGAGAGATGGTAAACATTGTAGTTGTAGGTCTGGATGGTTACATACATCAAGTTGAAAATGTGGTAGTTGACATTCCAATTGAACTCTTTCTTGACTAGAAAAATCTGTGGGTATATTCGAAATTCAATATTTGGAGAGAGTAACATACCCGTGATTCATATTAGGGATCTCAATCTCATGTTTCACATAAAAACATTTAACTTCTTCCAAAAGAGGTTCTCAACCATTTTGCCTTAACCCACTGAGGCTAGATGTGACAAGATGCATCACAGCGTGCTAAGATTGAAGTACGCACATATACACATCATTTTAAAAGACACTGTCTTCGTCGATTAGTCCATTGTCTATATCAAATATCGGAATACAATTCAACTGCAGACATTCTTGTGATTGAAGACCCCCATCAATTTAGTGGCAATAATGATATATATGCATATAACTTTGTCTCTCTACCCTTGATTAACGTTGGGCCTTTCATTCAAAGTTGAGATATTGGTCTTCACATATTTTGTTTCGTTCTCTCCGCCACTGCCACCCAGTGAGCAGAGCGAAGAGCCATCGTCTGACCCGGCCGGCATAGAGATGCTTCCCCACGTGCCCCTTTTGTCGCTGTCCACCTTCTGTCCGTCCGGTCATCGAGCTTGTTCGTTTTTTTTACTGCAGCATCCAATGCTAGCTTAGCTACTAGTGGTTAATTACAGGTTCTAGAACCACTATTCCAAGCTAGCTAGCTACTAGTAGTAAGCTGTGTGTGTATCTTATTCCAAGCTAGCTAACCGAACCGTCTGGATCGCTGAAATTTCTCCTAATTACAACGAAAGTTATTATTTTTTCCATGAAATTCCTGCGTTGCGTTCCAAACAGATCCTTAATTAGGCGTATATTCATGGTTACTACCTAGTACGTACTCCCTCTGTTTTTTCAAATGATATTCTAGAATTTGTCCACATAAAAAAAACTATTTTATAATATTTGTTGTTTAAACTTATTCTGTAATACCATGATTTTATTCGTATGCCATAAGATGGAGTTCCAAAAAAGCAACTGCCAAAGTCATGAGGATGTAAAAAGTGAAAAACGAGTGGGACGGTGGTGCGTGAGTACGCGGGTGACAAAGCCAGCTAGGTATTAGATCTATCGATCGCTTGGAATTTTCTCAAAAAGAAAGAAAAGAGAAGATCTATCATCACTTGGTACGTAGTGCAAGTAAAACGTGATCAGTAAATTGAGGAGGGGGGGACGACGAATTGAAGCAAATGTATAGGCGGACCGATCGAATCGAACGCATGGTCGATTGCACGCATGGATCCATCTGCTGGCTGCCTTCGCAGATTGATCCAAGATCCAATTCCGGCCGGCCGGCCGGCATAGAAAGCAGCTTCCTCGTCGCTTCAATTTCACTTGGATCCATACTCTCCTGTCCTGTAGTATCAAGCAAGAGCTAGCTAGCCCAGTCCACCACCACTGCTCACGTCACTTCACTTCACTAGCTAGTAGGCCGTAGACACCGGCCAAGAACCATTTTTCGTATCTACTCCAAGTCCAACTCCGATCGATCGGAGATGGATCAGCAGCACCGGATGGGGATGGGCGATGCGGTGGCCGTCGGGGAGGCCTACATTGGCCCGGGACGTGGGGACGTGGTCACGCGCGATGCGGCGGCGCAGGCGCTGGGCACGGTGGTCCAGCTCCACTTCGAGAAGACGGTGGAGAAGAAGCGCGCGGCGGACGCGCAGAAGCAGGAGCTCTGGCGCCTCTTCCTCGCCTTCTTCCTCTTTCTGGCCCTCGTCCTCTCCGCCGTCGCCCAGTCGCCGCCCACGCGCCTCCAGTGCCGCCACCTCTGGGCCCCCGCGGGCCTCCTCTCCCTCGCACACCTCGCCTTGTACGCCGCCGTCGCGCATCACCTCCGCTGCCTCAACGGATTCAGGTTCACTCTCAATTACTCATCACGCAACTAGCCATGCTCCTATTGTGCAATTGATTTTCGCTTAACGATTACGATTGCAGGTACCAGCGTCGGTGCCACAAGCTGACGCTTGCGCTGGCCGCCGACAGACTGCGCATGCTCAAGTCCGGCGGCGACGTGGTGGCCGCCGCCGACGTGGAGGTGCCGTACCAGGAGCCGCCCGAGAGCTACCTCGCCAAGTTCAAGCGCAGCTGGGCCATCCACTTCGCATTCCTCATCACCACCTTCGCCTTCTGCGTCGCAGCCGCCGTCGCCATCCTCTGCTTCTAGTTCTAGCCAGCTACTGCTACATCTCCACTACGCACTGTACACTTGAGCAGTAATAATTTATTTACTCATCTTCACTTAGTTCGGATCACTAGGAGATTATTACGAGCCTAACGTGAGATTTAGAGGAGGATTGGAATTTGGAGGAGAGGGGTTAATTTGTCTTGTTCGTTGTGATTTAGAATGTTCTTCTCTGGGAGTTGTCAACTGTCAATGAGTGGGAGGCCGCCTCTGTACTCCTGCTCTCTCTCTCTCTCTCACACACACGCACCATGTTGTGTTTGTCACACTCTCGCATAGTCGCATAGCAGCAGCGGCAGCCGCAGTCAATGCGACAAGTTGGAGGTCTCTCCCTTCGTGATTAGTGTCTGCTAAGCTGCGTGTAATGCTCTCAAGGATCTTGATGTCAAGCAAACAGCTTAGTACTGGTTGGGAGAGTACTACTACATCTGTCCCTAATCATAACCCTCGCATGACACCTTGTCAGCCGAGCCCGAGTCAAATCAACCAACTTTGCTTTCTTCCGGCCTAATCATACCTGACATGACACCGCATGGTAAGAGACTAAGAGGATTGTTTATGTCAAATCACGTTGCGTCAGATATATATCGTGCACACAACAGCACACGAGAAAGAAAAAGATATCTTCTTTTAGTCCGTACAAACTTTTCTCTTTTTTTTTTTTTTTGTTTTCTACATGGGCTTCTTACGAACGTGTCACTCGCAATGCTTATGCTCTGTACCACGAAAGGTTTTACTCGACAGCAGAACCTTCTGACCTAGGCAACCTCGGTAGGTACTAATTAAGCCATTCAAACTCATTAATTAAGTGATTAATCAAATGAGTAATTAATTAAGTGAATCAATTACAATGACTACTTAATGGGATTTGACCAACAAATTCCCACCAAGGAAGACAAGTTCAGTGAATCTTGTCGTAGCGCACTAGATGATATGTGTTATTTGTCACGTCTACGACGGTCGAGAAGAGAGCCACTTTTGAAAACTTACTCAAAAGAGTGTTAGATTTGAAAAACAGAAGTGTGTTTTTATTTCCATTTCGAAATTGAGAGATCAAATGAATGAATAAAAGCTGCTACAGTGATATACGTACATTGCCCGTGACAACACCATCTCCTTCCATGTCGGAGCTTGGTTTAAATTTATCATCAAACGAATTCTGGAATAAACGAACAGCTACTGCATCCATGCTTGGTTCCTTCCAAGTATTCAAGTCCTGAGCCTTCATAAACTGTTACTACAAGTTAGCAGCAGTAACCTCCAGTGATTGCAAGCTGCATCCACAGTCAGTGTAAAAGCAAGGCTAAGCAGCCTTGACATTGCAGAGGGAGTTATACGCGTTCACGCACAGCTTAAACTTTTTCTTCAGCCACGGCCTGCGCACATATGTAAAATAAAATATATACATTTTGTTACCAGAGGCGACATTGCAAATTTATTTGTGACTGACAATGAAGTACAATCTACAATGACTGCATCAACATTCTGTTGTACACTGTTGTTTAATCACAACAATTGAACTGGTTAACTGTGAAGAGCCTGAGTGCCTGTCAGGATGCCACCTCAGAGCAGATGCCCGGAAACTGCATTCCACAAGTAATTTGGGTGAACATTATTGGGGCAGTACTTATGCATCCATACAAAAATATTGTAAAGATAGCAAAACAAACAACAACTTGAGGAATGATAACAAAGCGAAAACGTATGCAGTTTTAACATCATCTAGAGTTAGTGGACCACATGGTGGTAATCCAAGGATGACCCTGTGCACATGTGACCCAATTCTGGTTCTTGTTTCACTAGTGTCATCGTCACTTTCATCATCGCTCTCTGAAGCGAAAACCCTCCCATGATATATGGGAACAAGAGTAAAGCCATGCTCACCAAAAATTGCTTCAAAAATATTGTCAGGATGCACATAATGATCCTCGTGGAAAAAGTTGTATACAAACTCTGAATGTGCTACATGTTAGAAAATAATTCTGAAATACTCAAAAAACAGATGAATCATCCCAAGGCAGCAATGTATCGAAAGCAAACTGTTAGAGAAACATACTCTTCTTGTGATTGTGTTCCTTGTCCAGACTTCGACGAACTGTGAGTATGAGGCCGCACTACTACAGACTGCCTCATCCGCGACCCCCCATCACTGTCGGGTAGGTATGAGCCGGCAGTGATAACATTATCAACGCCGGTTCTAACTTCAATTGGCGGTGATAATATTATTACTTGCCGGTTCTAACTTCAATCGGCGTGATAAGAATAGTATAAATTTCCAGCAGAATGGAGGCAATATCATTGCGGTTTAATAGAGAACCGCGTGATAAGAAGATATCTTGCGGTTTATATATAAAATCGGTAGTGATTTATCATTGCGGTTCTCAAGAAAGCCGGTAGTGATAAGACCATTTTCACTTGCCGACTTTGCTATAGAACCTAGCGATGGTATTCTTGTTCATATGAAAGCATAAGAAACATTGTAATTTATCTCGCATGTAACATATGAAAGCATAATTAGTTAAAAAGCAGAACATATGAAAGCAAATTTGTAATTTGCGGGATATGTATTAATTAAAATACAGAACATTTACAAAACATAATTAGGTATATCGTCTATTATTACATATTTAGTCCTAATTATAATAGGCCAATGGCGCGAAGCCCTATATCCAAAAGTCGTCGCCGTCCTCCTCCTCCTCCTCCTCGCCGGAGCTGCCGCTTGATGACTGATCGGAGTTGCGGCGGTGCTCGTCCTCCTTCTCCTCCGAATCCGATTCGGTGGCGGAGTTGGTCTTGCCCCAACGCCACAGTTCCTCGCCGCCGTCGCTGTCGTCGTCATCGCCCCCCTCCTCCTTCTCCTCCTTTGCCTCCTCTTCCTCCTCCTCCGCTTCCACCTCCTCCTTCTCCTCCTCCTCCTTCTCCTCCTTCTCTAGCGACGGAGCGAGGCTTTGCCTAACACGTGCTCGCTTCTTGGGGGGTGCCATTTTTGCAACAATAGTGGATTGTGTGGGGGGGTGCCATTCTTGCAACAATAGTGGCATTATATAGAGGCGAGAATGGGAAGAACAGATTAGCGAGGAATGTGAAGCGCAACGGTTGGGCGGCAGAAGAGAACGAAGCAGCGGCGAGAGAATGGGCAAAGCGACAGTTGGGTTGGCGGCGATTTGAAGGTGGGGCGTATCACGCCATTTATATTACCAACCGCGATGATAATCGGTTATCGATCTTGGTTAATACCTATAACCATGAGTGATATATTCTGCGGTTTACTTTACAACCGGCAGTGATATTTAAAGTTTATCGCCGGTTCAGTATATTCAACAAGCAAGTGATATGTATTTTCGCGTAGTATGACCTTATCGCTGGGTTCTGCAGAGCGGCGAGTGATAAGCTATTTTCCGCGTAATATGACTTTATCATCGCTCGTTCTTCGCAGAGTGGCGGTGATAAGCTATTTATATAGCAATCCACCGACGACGCCTTTCACCGTAGAAGCGTAAGAGAGAGCTCTTTGCTCGCTTGTATTTTCCTTGGAGAGGTCTTCTAGAAATTTTGTGTTAATATTTTGTTCATATTTTTCATCGAATCGACATCTTCTCCGTAAAGCGTAACAAAGAGGAGTCAGTATTATCTTGGCGAAGTTTTCTTTGAAAAATTGTATTAAAATTTTTCGAGGTTCTTGACTTGATCTATGTTATATTTGTCGTAAAATTTTACTTTTGAGTCTTGTAGATGTTGATAATTCTTGATTGTACGATGTGAACAGTTTATGTCAGTGCAACTCAAATTAAGATCTAGCTAAATTATTGAATAAATTATAATTCATATTGTAGTGGATGTTTAAGTAAAAAAATTACTAGATGGACAATTATGCATAATTGTAATTAATTTAATTAATGAAAATTTGGTTATATGGATTTTTAATAGTAAAGATTGCTAGATGAATTATAAATAGTGAGAATTGCTAGTTGAATATTTAAATAATGGGAAATGGTAGATGGATTTTGCAATAATGAAAGTTGGAACATAAATAATTATTTAGAAATATATCCTTATATTCAATTATATGTTTGTTTGTTGTAGATTAATTTAATTTAATAGCTAGCGCTACATAACAAAATAAAATGAAGAAATCTTCTAAATAATTAAAAATACTATATGGATATTTAAATAGTGAAAAAGGTTTGATGTAATATATAGGTAAAATTGCTAGATGTATTTGTAAAACTAATCATTTACAATTATATTGTTATTTGCGATAAATTCATATCCATTTTAGTGATGTAGTGGATGTTTAAGTAATAAAATTGCTAGATGGACAATTATGCATAATTGTAATTAATTTAATTAATGAAAATTTGGTTATATGGTTTTTAATAGTAAAGATTGCTAGATGAATTACAAATAGTGAGAATTGCTAGTTGAATATTTAAATAATGGAAAATGGTAGATGAATTTTGCAATAATGAAAGTTGGAACATAAATAATTATTTAGAAATATATCCTTATATTCAATTATATGCTTGTTTGTTGTAGATTAATTTAATTTAATAGCTAGCGCTACATAACAAAATGAAATGTAGAAATCTTCTAAATAATTAAAAAATGCTAGATGGATATTTAAATAGTGAAAAAGGTTTGATGTATTATATAGGCAAAATTGCTAGATGTATTTTTAAAACTAATCATTTACAATTATATTGTTATTTGCGATAAATTCATATCCATTTTAGTGATGTAGTGGATGTTTAAGTAATAAAATTGCTAGATGGACAATTATGCATAATTGTAATTAATTTAATTAATGAAAATTTGTTATATGGATTTTTAATAGTAAAGATTGCTAGATGAATTATAAATAGTGAGAATTGCTAGTTGAATATTTAAATAATGGAAAATGGTAGATGGATTTTGCAATAATGAAAGTTGGAACATAAATAATTATTTAGAAATATATCCTTATATTCAATTATATGCTTGTTTGTTGTAGATTAATTTAATTTAATAGCTAGCGCTACATAACAAAATGAAATGTAGAAATCTTCTAAATAATTAAAAAATGCTAGATGGATATTTAAATAGTGAAAAAGGTTTGATGTATTATATAGGCAAAATTGCTAGATGCATTTGTAAAACTAATCATTTACAGTTATATTTTTATTTGCATAAATTCATATCCATTTTAGTGATGTAGTGGATGTTTAAGTAATAAAATTGCTAGATGGACAATTATGCATAATTGTAATTAATTAATTAATGAAAAATTGTTATATGGATTTTTAATAGTAAAGATTGCTAGATGATCAATTATAAATAGTGAGAATTGCTAGTTGAATATTTAAATAATGGAAAATGATAGATGGATTTTGCAATAATGAAAGTTGGAACATAAATAATTATTTAGAAATATATCCTTATATTCAATTATATGCTTGTTTGTTGTAGATTAATTTAATTTAATAACTAGCGCTACATAACAAATTACAATTATATTGTTATTTGCAGTTATGTGCTTATAATGTGTTTATCGTTTTAATTAATTAGCAATGCATGACTACTGTAAAGAATAAATTATGCGAATTAGAAAAGCTGCCCACACTTCCATCCTGGAGAGAACACGGATCAGATGCTATATAAGGATGGTAGATATTTTGACAACTCTTATCCTTACATATGTAAACTAATGCCTTAGAAATTTGTTTGAAGAGTAAAAGCTAAAAAGAGATAATTTATGCCAATCACAGAAAGAACATGAAAGTTCAAGCGACAACTATAATAGAAAATTTCACCTCTAAATGAGGTGAGGACTTTCCATAAAGAAGATAATCTTTTAGGGCCTTATTTCCTTCTCCTCGTTTTTGACAAACAACATACCTCTCATAGTTCTGTTGAAAAGTTATTGGTCAGAAGAATCATTATTACTGGCAAAAGATCACAAGACTGGGAGAAAAAATCTTGCTTAGGTCAGCAACAATCAGAAGAATCACAGAATGCAGCACATGTAACACGAAGTATGGCAGAAGATATTGGTATTATACTATTATTGATGAGATATATGACGAGCCAGCTACTAAATAAATTGTCAAGCATCAAAACCTATAATTACCTTTTCTTTCTGCACAATGAATAAAATTTGCTAGACCTTCTCCAGCAGGCTGCGCAAACTCATTTTGCGTGCCCGGTCCTGCACTGTAGCACGTCCAGGAGGCTGCGCAAGAGGCCTCGCAAAATGGGCAGGCGGGTCATATGCTCTGCATCCTCACGTAGTCTCTCTCATCCGTGCAAATACGCGTGCTGCTGGGGAGGCCAGCAAAATCTCCCTCCTGGCAATGGTCTAAAGCCTATATGCGCAGCCCCTTTTTCCAAACGCTGCTGGCGATGGTCTTAGGCTACGGTAGAACAAATGCATAATTAAAGCTGCCAAGATACATGTTCTTGTCAGACTCAATTTGTTAGGACAAAATCAAACTACGGTATCCAGTTAATTAATAAAACCTTGTATGTTGACAAAAATTTCCAGAAATCCGTAAATATAACTAAAGCCTCTGTTCAGTTGTACTAGCATGCAAGCACCCTAAGGAAAAAAATATATAATAATAAATACATCTTAGTTCCATTAATTCTTTGCAGTCCCTTGTATTATCATCACTGAGCACGGTTATTGAATATGCTACTTCTTTTCTTGCATCAAGCATTAAGCAAGTTAAACTGATCATAATTTGAGCTCCTGGGTTTGAGTCTTTTGACATTAACAGTGCTCAGTTTCCAAAGCTGATAACAGTTAAGGGAGGTGCGAAAGTATACCTTGGATAGCTTCCGTGCTCCATGTTCATGCTGAATAATGTATTGGCAGAAGAAAAATTATGTTAGCATGCATGATGTACATATAAAACAGAAAGAGGGGCAGCAGTTGTAAATCATATGTATCACCCTATCAAGGCGAATAGGGGGAAGTATGTATATCTGACGAAAAATTTCTCATGACTCCTGGTATTAAAAACAGTGTGAAATCAGCATGTATTGAGGTCCTTCGATCACATGGTGTAGTTACTTGAAATGATAAGTGAAACCACAATATAACAGGTTGAATGGCTGAGGATAAGCCAGATAGAAATGGAATGAAATCACAATATAACAGGTCGAATGGCTAAGGCTAAGCCAGATATGTAATGCGTGAAGGTTCACCGTTCATACTTTAAGTCTAAAATTCAAATCCATAATCAATCATGATGTAGGTGGCTCAAGATTCAACTAGTGTTTGGCAATGCGTATTTATGTTTTTCAAAAGTACATTATGCTCGGATGCTTGATTTGGGAATCCAAAACGCTTCTTACAGTATAAGCATCTGTGAGAAACAGTTGTTGTATGTAACAAAAACCAAAAAAATCCAATCCGTTGGGCATCTGTGAGAAACAATTGAACAGTAGCATGCACTAGAAAGTTGCGGTTGTTGGTTTGTCATCAAATTATGCCAACTTTGATCCTTTTTTGTTCCTGTGATTATACTATCCAATCCTATGCGCTGCGGCACATTTGGCGCATCCAAGAAACCAATTGAAATACTCCCACATTGTGCCGCATCCTTATCCTTGCCTAACAGGAACAGGAACAGGATTCCCTACAAATAGAAAAGGTATAGAGAGCAAGGGGAGGGGGAGAAAAGGAAAGGGCGAGAGATAGTCCTCCACCTTGCAGAGAAATCCCACTTGGTCATGCATCTTCCACTTTGCGAGCACAGTGGGCGTGGAGTGGAAGGAGGAGGAGGAGGACGGGCAGGGTCTTCGTCCCCCCATGGGGCGGCCTGCATCGATCGTAGAGCCCTCCAAGCTCCTCCACCCGGATGGACGAATCTTGTTGAGTTTCCCTTGCGCGCAAGGAAGGAATGGCGATCGAGGAGGGGGAGGAGAAGATTAACTAGCTAGTAAAAGCGGTGGTGGCGTGTGCTGCTCATCGCCTCCTTGGATAGCATATTCGCGTCTTCTCTCTCGCCTCGCCGGCCGTCGCACTTATTCTATCCGTCGTCTTCTCTCTCTCTGATAATCTGATTTCTTCGACGAGGACGCTCTCTTTTTGGGGGGAAAAAAGTGATAGCTGATATAAAATAACTAATGAATTACCTAAAGTATGAACAATATAGTGGATTACTCAAAGTATGAATAATATAGAAGTAGAGGGAATTCTTTTTTTCTTTCTTGTTATATTCTTTCATGCATACAACCCTCTATTTATAGATAACATAAGAGGTTTGAACTAAATAAAAAGTTACAAAATTGATACTATGTAAGTTTTATAGTAATGGCATGGAGTTTCTCCTTCAATTGATACATAAGAGTTTCTCCTAAAAGGGGTTATGGACATCTATTTAAAACAATACTTTGTAACACTCCCCCTTGGATGTCCATTAATTTGTGAATATGTATGCCTCGTTAAAAACCTTACTAAGGAAAAACCCAGTGGGAAAAAACCATGGTTAAGAAAAAAAGAGTACATAACATATTCACTCCCCCTGATCACTTAAGATCTCTGAATCGATAAAGTCCAATCATACTGGTCAATTTCTTGAACGTTGTAGTAGGAAGTGCTTTTGTGAATAAATCAGCGAGATTCTCACATGAGCGAATTTGCTGGACTTTCAGTACACCATCCTTTTGAAGGTCATGAGTGAAGAAAAATTTTGGTGATATATGCTTCACTCTGTCCCCTTTGATATATATCTCCTTCAGTTGAGAGATGCATGCTGCATTATCCTCATATAAAATGGTAGGCTCTTCCTTGTCTAAAAGTAGGCCACATGATCTTTTAATATGCCCTGTCATATTTCTTAACCAAACACATTCTCTATTAGCTTCATGGATTGCCAAAATTTCTGCATGGTTAGATAATGTTGCCGCTATAGTCTGTTTCATTGAACGCCATGATATAGCAGTGCCACCACAAGTAAAAATATATCCAGTTTGTGATCGACCATTATGGGGATCAGATAGATACCCTGCATCTTCAAAACCAACAAACTCTTTCTTGTATGCATCAGAAAAATATAAACCCATATCATTTGTACCTTGAAGATAACGAAATATATGTTTGACGCTGCTCCAATGTCTTCTTGTAGGACATGAGTCGTATCTTGCTAATAAGTTATTTGCAAATGTGATATCGTGTGTATGAGTAGAAAGATACATAAGTGCACCTATGGCACTTAAATATGGCACTTCAGGGCGAGAATTTCTTCATCATTATCTGGAGGTCGGAAAGGATCTTTAGTTATATCAAGCGATCTTACAACCATTGGGGCACTTAAAGGGTGTGCTTTATCCATATAAAATTGTTTCAAAATTTTATCTGTATAAGTCGCTTGATGAATAATAATTCCATTCTTAAGATGATCAATTTGTAATCCAAGGCAAAACTTTGTTTTTCCAAGATCCTTCATCTCAAATTCTTTCTTTAAGCATTCAACTGCATTTGAGATCCCTTTAGTTGTTCCAATCATATTTAGATCATCAACATATACAGCAATTATCATAAATTCATCTCCAGATCTTTTTATGAATACACATGGACAAATGAAATTGTTTGTGTATCCTTCTTTTATCAAATATTCACTGAGACGATTATACCACATTCGTCCGGATTGTTTTAATCCGCATAATGACTTTCTCAGTTTAATTGAATATTATTCTCGAGAACCTGCTGCTTCTAGCAGTTTGAATCCTTCGGGGATTTTCATATAAATATCACTATCTAGTGATCCATATAAGTATGCTGTAACAACATCCATTAGACGCAAGTCAAGGCATTCCTTCATTGCCAGACAGATAAGATATCTAAAAGTTGTTGCATCCATCACGGGAGAGTATGTTTCTTCATAATCTATACCAGGTCTTTGGGAAAAGCCTTGGACAACTAATCGTGCCTTGTATCTTGTAACTTCTCCTTTCTCATTCCTTTTTCGCACAAAGACCCATTTGTAACCAATAGGTCTTACACCATTGGGTGTCTGAGCTCTGAGGCAAAAACTTCTCTATTTGTCGAGAATTCAATTCTGCCTGAATTGCGTCTTTCCATTTTAGCCAATCATTTCTTTGTTTGCATTCCTCGATTGATCGAGGTTCTTGATCCTCATTACCTTGTATAATTTATAGCGCTACATTATATGCAAATGCATCATTGACGTCAATATCACGGTTCAAAAGTTTTCCTGACATGACATAGTTTAATGAGATCTCAGTTTGTGTAGAATCAGGTACCTGTATTTCTTCCGAAATAGTATTATTGGTCATGTCATTCATCTCTTCAAGAGATTTTCCTTAGGCTATTATTTCCTCAACTTGACTATCTTTAGCTCCTTTTCTTCTTCGAGGATTTTTATCTTTCGAGCCCAATGGTCTACCACGTTTTATGATAGGTTTTGTCTCATTTGCAATAGCTGGTTGTCCTTCTGGGACACTAATTTTTTCAGGAGCATTAGCAGCTGGAATATATGACTTTGTCACTCGTTTCAAATCTGTAAAAGCATCAGGCAAATTATTCGATAAATTTTGTAGATGAATTATCCTTTGAACTTCATGTTCACATTGTCTTGTGTGAGGATCAAAATGAGATAATGATAATTCATTCCAAACAATTTCCTTATTTAACTGCTTCATTTCTCCCCCTTAATGT
Organism: Guadua angustifolia; assembly: GCA_036346375.1. Taxonomy (NCBI): domain Eukaryota; kingdom Viridiplantae; phylum Streptophyta; class Magnoliopsida; order Poales; family Poaceae; genus Guadua; species Guadua angustifolia. The sequence continues at coordinate 683,971 of CM070503.1, forward strand.
TGGGAAATTTGATTCATCAAAATGACAGTTAGGAAATCTAGCTGTAAATAAATCTCCAGTTAATGGCTCAAGATATTTTATTATAGAAGGGGATTCATACCCAACATATATTCCCAACCTTCTTTGTGGTCCCATCTTCGATGCGTTTTTGTGGAGCAATTGGAACATATCTTGCACAACCAAAAATTCTTAGATGGGATATGTCCGCTCTTTTCCAAATACTAAGCGTAATGGAGAAGAAGTATGATAACTTGTTGGCACGATCAATTATCGATGCCGCATGCAAAATAGCATGGCCCCAAGCTGATGTTGGGAGTTTTGATTTCATAAGTAACGGTCTCGCAATTAATTGGAGCCGTTTTATAAGTGATTCTGCAAGACCATTCTGTGTATGAACATGTGCTACAGGATGCTCAACATTTATTTCAATTGACATGCAATAATCATTGAAACTTTTTGAGGTAAATTCACCAGCATTATCCAAACGTATCAATTTAATAGGATAATCTGAAAATTGTGCTCGTAATTTTATTAATTGGGCTAACAATCTCGCAAACGCCAGGTTGCGAGTTGATAATAAAGAGACATGTGACCATTTAGTCGATGCGTCAATCAAAACCATAAAATATCTAAATGGACCACTTGCTGGATGAATAGGTCCGCATATATCTCCTTGTATGCGCTCTAGAAAATCAAGGGATTCAGCCCCTATTTTAGCTGGTGATGGTCTTACAATCAATTTTCCTTGAGAACATGCCACACATGAGAAGTCATTGGACTGAAGAATCTTATGGTTCTTCAACATATGTCCACACGAAGTATTTATAATTTTTCGCATCATTGTTGATCCGGTATGGCCCAATCGGTCATGCCATACAATAAATTCATTATGGTTGGTAAACTTCTGGTCTACCACCATATATGATTCAATTTTATCAATATTTGTATAGTACAAACCAGATAATAATGATGGCAACTTTTCCAATACATTTTTCTTACCCGATGACATATTTGTAATGTTAAGGTATTCCCTATTTCCTTCATTAATTGTCTCAATGTGATATCCATTTTGGCGGATATCTTTAAAACTCAATAGATTTCTTTGAGACTTTGGGGAATACAATGCTTCTTTCACACTTATTTTTGTCTTCTAGGGTAATAATATTATGGCCTTCCAGAGCCCTCTATCAAATTTGCACTCCCAGATACGGTATTGATACTTCCATGATGCATCGTTAATTCATGAAAATACCTTTTATTTTTGAGAATAGTATGTGTTGTTGCACTATCTACAACACATATATCTCCACCATTTACCAGCATTTTTTCCATTCACTTCAAAAGAAAATTTTAATTAGATAAATGAGCATTATAACATAAAATTCATTAACACATAAAACATTACAACCATAATTCAATACATAATATATTATATTTATTCTCGAACAAAAACATAACATGTTTGCATTATTAAAGATGTAACATATAAAATTTATTCTTGTACAAATAACTACTTAAAAAATATTCTTAAATAAGAAAATCGAGACATCTAGATGAGTTGTATCATGTTGGCATTGTCTTCTTCTTGAGTTTTGCCAAAATATTCATTATCTCCATTACTATTGGCAAAATTGGTCTCTATCCTTTTCTTTCCTTTCAGCGATTGTTGATAGAGATCCACGAGGTGCTTTGGCGTCATTTACGATTCTGCGACCAATGATTTTTGCCTCCACAGCGATAGCATATATTTTCATGTTTATAATTTTTATTTTTCCCTGTATCTCCCTTTTCTTGTCTCTTCTGGGGACTATTTATATTTTTGAAGGAAACATTATAATTTCCTCTACCACAACCTCGTCCATATCCACGACCACGACCACGTCCTCGGCCGCGCCCTCTATTGTTATTATTATATCTTGTCGCATTCGCTTCAGGGAATGGACTTGAACTAGTTGGACGAGCCTCATGGTTTTTCATCAAAAGCTCATTATTTTGTTCAGCCATAAGTAAACAAGAAATAAGTTCAAAATATTTGTTGAACCCTTTTTCCCGATATTGCTGCTGCAGGAGCAAATTTGAAGCATGGAATGTGGAGTATGTTTTCTTCAACATTTCCTCATCCGTAACCTTTTCTCTACACAACAAAAGTTGTGAAGTGATTTTGAACATGGCTGAATTATACTCACAAACAGTTTTATAATCTTGCAACCTCAAGTGCAACCAATCATACCGAGCTTTAGGGAGATTACAGTTTTCTGGTGGTCATACCTTTCCTTTAATTTGTTCCAAAGAACAAGGGGATCTTTCAACGTAAGGTATTCAGCTTTTAACCCTTTATGGAGGTGATGGCAAATAAAGATCATAGCTTTAGCCTTTTCTTGGTTAGACGCCTTATTTCCCTCCTTGATTGTTTCGCCGAGGCTATTTGCATCTAGATGGATTTCGGCATCAAGCATCCAAAACAAATAATTTTTGCCTGTAATATCCAAAGCCATGAATTCAAGTTTTTCAAGATTCGACATAGTAAACTACAATACATAGAAATGCAAACTATGAATTATAGTTTGTAAATTAAACAAGATAGAATAGGGATTGAAAGAATACTTTACCTTAGAAAAGCACGATCAAAGTATTTTTAGGATGTGAAATTTACGATAGCCTTTTAGAAGCGATCGTCTTTGATAACGTGATATAAAATAACTAATGAATTACCCAAAGTATGAACAATATAGTGGATTACTCAAAGTATGAACAATGTAGAAGTAGAGGGAATTCTTTCTTTCTTTCTTGTTGTATTCTTTCATGCATACAACCCTCTATTTATAGGTAACATAAGAGGTTTGAACTAAATAAAAAGTTACATGAATTGATACTATGTAGGTTTCATAGTAATGGCATGGAGTTTCTCTTTCAATTGATACATGAGAGTTTCTCCTAAAAGGGGTTATGGACATCCATTTAAAACAATACTTTGTAACAATAGCTATATATTTTCCTTCTCTCTCAAAACCCTTTCTTTATAATAAGTAGTATCATCTTCTTCATCCCACTTTCTTCCTCTGTTTCCTCCCCTTAAACTCAAAATGGTTTCATATTTCAAAATTTTCCTCATGTTTTTGAAAACAAGTATTTGTTGACCACTTTAGAAAGTTTTTTAATCGAAACGTTTCGAATCAAAAGTTTATTGAATAGAAAATTTTTGAGTCGAAAGTTTCTAGATTGAAAGTTTTCGGACCTGAAACTTTTCGATTTTATTTATTTTTAGTTAAAACTTGCCAAGATGAAACTTTCTCATTTGAAATTTTTTGAGTTAAAACTTTCAAATTTGAAAATTTTTTATTAGAATTTTCTGAGTTGAATTTTTAGTCAAAACTTTTTGAATCGAAGGTTTTTTTGATCGGAACTTTTGAACTCGAAAGTTTTCTGAGTTGAAAATTTTCAAGTAGAAACTTTCTAATTTCAATATTTTTTGATCGGAACTTTTGAACTCGAAAGTTTTCTGAGTTGAAAATTTTCAAGTAGAAACTTTCTAATTTCAATATTTTTTGACTTAAGACATTTCGAGTTGAAACTTTGTAATTTGAAAAAAATTTATTTAAAAATTTTGAAGCTGAAACTTTCTAACTTGAAATATTCTGAATTGAGTGGAAACTTCTTGGTTGAAATTTTAAAAGTTAAAATTTTAATATTGTGTTAGAGAGGAAGAAAAGCAGACGGGGAAGTGAGTATAGGGGAAAAGTGTTGTTAACTTTGTTAGTTCGAGTGGCCTGGCTACCTGAGACTAACAATAGGAGTACCACTGGCGATCGAAAGAAACATCGGACCGGCACTGGAGTGGAGCTAGTAAGGGTGCTTGCTTTGCTGCTTAGGTTAGGCGGCACGTGGAGCTCGCTCGACTCAGATCTATCATATGGGCCAGGCAGAGGCAGGAGGTTGCAATGATCGATCCCTTTCAATTGCATCGTAAGGTCGGTCGGTCGGTCGGTCAGGTCAGGTGTTGTTGGTACCAAAACGCGCCTAACGTATCCACCAAATTGCAGTGCGATGCGACCTCAAAATGCACACATGCATACGTCCATTGCATCATAGCAGTAAATTAATTTCCTTCTCTCTGAAGGAAAACAAAAGAAAGGGGGGAAAACCCTACATTGTATGGTTCCTTCCATCGAGTGTCTACTTTGCATTGCTACGCTGCTTTCATCGAGTGTCTAGTGCCGGAATCGTAGTAGTAGTAGTAGTAGTTGGCTAATACAAGAAGCTAGGAATAATGTGTGGCTTTGAAACTTAGTTCTGTTCTGTCGGATGTGCAAATGTGCAAATTTCCTTCATCAAACTAACTAACTCATGCGTTATTACTTCCTAACCCCCCTCCCGGTCATATCCCCAATAATGAAAGGTCATTATACCTAATTATTCTTTCCTGATTTACAGCCAGCCATATCTCTCTAAATATGGTTGATTATTATAGCAAAATCCCTGATTATTGTTGGCAATTAATAGCCGGCCAATCATTTCTTTTGTATTCATTCAAGATCTCCCATGTCGTGCCGCTGCGGCGAATGAACTCGATGAATTGATTAATAAGTGACGGACCGACGTATATGGCCGTGAGGTGCAGGAGGCCGAGCGCCGTGGTCAGTAGTAATTGCGGCCAGAAGGACAGCCAGAGCGCGACACCCACGGGTGCCGTGACCCAAGCGAGCCGTTGGGCGTGAACAAAGCGTCTGGCGCCGGTCGCGGTTGCGGCGACACGGTGGGGCGTCGTCGGCGGTGAGAGAGTCATTAGCATACCCTTTGGAGATAAACGCGTTGATTCAGCTGAACGTCGCGAGAGAGAGGAACAACGCGGCGGCGTATGGCGTGGAGGGCGCCTCGGCGCTAGTGTTTTCTGGTTCACTTTCATGGGCTCCGGCATCATGGCTGGTGAAGCCAGTGATAGCTAAATACACCAGAGACATGGAGACGAGTAGGCCGGCAAAGGCGAGAGGGTCATCTGGGAAGAGTAGCGAACCGTCGGCGCAGCGGACCACTGCCGAAGCGGAGAAGAGCACGGCACCAAGGGCGGTGGCGATTTAGAAGACGCGAAGGTGCAAAGGCTGGGTGGCGGCGGTGGTCTCTTTCTCCAAGACGACTGACCATACGGCCATGGCATGCGCGACGAAGTGGGCGGCGAGGAAGGCGGACTCCACAGCGTGCACTGCAGACATGGCGAGAGGAAGAGGAACGCGATCTGGTAATATAAATTGCAAAAAGAGATAAAAATGATTGATTGATTTTTGAGATTGGTAATATATATTGCTACGTATAATATATTTGGTTTTAATTCGTACCGAAGAAAAAACCATAAAAACTTTTGTAATTAGGAGAAATAGATATTTGATCTTGTAGCACAATTTTCTTTTATTGCTTGATCTTTATATTTCATTACCAATTTTATTTTTCGTAGCAACGCACGGGCATTGATCTAGTATAATACTAACAACCAGTACCTACTGTGGAATTAATACTGCTCATGTATACTGTTATATGCGTGTCTGCAATTGAATTTTACCAATTAAGGGGACATCTTCTATCTTATCTATACGCATGTTCAAAATGTTTTTTCGTTGAAATACTCATTCCGTCTCTCAATATAAGCTTCTATTATTAATAAGCATCATCTTATAATATATGTTTATTGTGGAGATCAAATATGTAGTTATTAAAGGAATTCGCCATATACCCTTCCTTTCATGTTGAAAAGTGAATCAATATTCTGTGGTGGTACTATGTCATTTAATAAATGAAATAGGGCTTGTACGTCAATAGCATTAATTTTTTCATAGATTTAGTGTTGTCTTAGGTTGTGTGTATAGTGGGCCATGGATTTATATGGTGGAATGGAGAGTAATCTAGAGTGCAGTTATTAATCACTCGTTTTTTTATAAGGTCTATTTTTTGAATGGTCTTGTTTACAAATGTAAGGTTTACGTGTAGATTTAATGAGACCTTTCCTTTTATACCCCTATTTATTTTCTCTCATCCATATGCATTTATTTATTACCATCCACACAAAGTATATCTTTCATCTTCCAAGACAATTAAGTAGGGGCATCTAAGTCATTTTCTCTCGTATCTTTATCAATTTCAACGTAACCTTAATCCTTATGTAAAATCAAAATACGCCTCATAAAAAAACGGAGGGAGTAAAATATTTGCACTCCCTACCCTTATTTACATGCTTTGGAAAGGATAAAGTGGTTGTAGTGTTAAATTATATATATGGTCATTTCTTATTAATGTTTCTTAAAGTTAGTGTTTTTTAGTCTATATGTATGGTGTGTTATAGACAAATATTGTAACAGAGATGGTACTAGCTAGCTACAAAAAGAACCCAACTTGATCTATTCATGTCAAGCGACTGGAAACACGACGTGACTCAACCAGTAGTGAAAGGGAGAGAGAGAGAAAAGGGATTTAGTAGCTAGCGGGGTGGATATCCGGATGCTAGCTAGGGCCTAGGCAAAGGCGAAATACAAGAATAATTGAGATCTATGTGTGAGAGGTTTTTTTTCCTGACGGATATAGAAACCTCCAGTAATTTCTCACAACTATATGTGGTATTTTTTGTATAAAAAATGTAAAAATAATTTCAAATCTAGGGATTAACCTCACAACTTGTTTGCACCACAATCCCTTAAGTCGAACATTTTTATGTTCAAATTAGAAATATGTGATACCTAGGATTCGAACTCACAACCTCCTGAACACAACCTCTCCCTCATAACCAACTCACTTCAACTGTCTTCTTGCTAGAAGTAAGGGCCTGTTTGGGAGAGCTCCACTCCACCAGTTTCACCATAGAGTAGCTTCACTATAGAGTTGAAGTAAGGAAGGGAGGTGTTTGGCTTGCAAATTAGATCCAGCTTCAAAAATAAATGGTTTCTGCTCCCCATGGGAACAGTCCAGTGGCAGCCTCCATCTAGCAATGGAGGCATACTCCACGATCTATTGCCTTCTTGTCCTTTGGCAGCTCAAGTCTTTTACCTTTTCTTGCTAGGGAATGTGACGACCTATACCCATTTATGCCCTTAGATGTTGAATAGAGATACCCATTTATACCTCATGTGTGTAACCAGTGGTAAAGGTGGGTAATTACCTAGGAACTTCATGAGTGGGTATGAAACTGTGTTTCTTGGAGTACCCCTTGAGGAGCTCCACAAAAATCATAAAGCAGCCCCCTAGATTCGCATTTTTCCTGGAGCTGGAGTTCTGTGGAGTTGGGATGTTTGGCTACGCGAATTTGGAGTGGAGCTGAAAATTGAGGAGCAGAACTCTCCCAAACACCCCCTAAGATAAGTACTTCTTTTAACTCTTGTTCTTATGATGCTTTATCAATTATTTAGTCAAATATATGACTTAAAATGGAAAAGTTGTTAACTACAAAGTTGTAGATTTCAATGAAAGCTATATTTTTCATATATACATCACCTTTATCCAGCCTCGTATGAATTTTGCAATAGTCCAGTGTTTGATTTGTACCCTCGCTAAAAGTTATACCCCGTCGACAAATCATTGCAATAACCGAGTATTATCTTTACACACACTAAATGTATCACTCGGTGATTGTTTGTAATGGCCGACAGTTAGCATTGCACTCACAGTAATTGTTGTACCTTTTCAGTGATTTCATACTATGACTGAGGGTTTTCTACCAATCGTTGGTTTGTGGTAAGCCCCATCGGTAAATCTTCTAATAGCCGTTCGTTTTTGTTCTACCGTCGAAAAAAAGATGCATCGTCGGTTATCTTATTTTTTCTCGATGGCTCGTATACCATTACATTTCACACTCGGTAAAAATTAGATTTCTAGTAGCGTTGGTTTAAGGCTGACAAGGTACATCGATCGTTTTCGTTAGCCGATCCATGCAGCATGCATGTCTTTTGTTGTAGTTAAACCGGAGCCGCGCGCCGTCGTCCGTCGGGATCTCGCTGCTGGCTGACCGGGGTTGGGAGCTCGTGGCCGAGACCTGGGCTGGGCTGCCGTACGTCCTCTCGAGCACGCCTCCGCCGCCCGACTCCCCACCACACGCTCGGGATCGGCCGGAGCTAGCTCGTGGCCGGGATGAGAAGTCGCGTCACCGTGGCTGCCGGATCTGGCCGCCGTCGATAGTGACGGACTTTCAGGTTGAAGCTAGGCTATCCTATCCAGCATCGAAACACGGTGGATGCGCTGATGAGCTGAGACAAGAGTGCAAGCTAGCTAGGACCTCCACGTAGTCCTTCCTATCCCACGCAGCAGTCAGCTCAGCTCAGCTCAGCTCAGAAGGCATGCATGGAGACCGACATGTGGGCCACCCATCCATCGCACAGCTATCCTAGTCGTAGGCCTATGCTTTTAATTCCATATTTCATTTTTCTAGCCAAAATCCCGAATTTTTTAGAATTTTGATTATTAATATTATATATATATATATGTGTGTGTGTGTGTATTTGTCTTGAAAAGTGCTTTTATAGTATTATAATTTTGTTGGGTCTTATAAATATGTTATAATAAAAATTAGTGGTCAAATATGTTTTAGAGACTATTATATATATATATATATATATATATATATATATATATATATATATACACTTCTAATTACGAGTTGGTGGTGATCGTCCGTTCTCTGCCTAACAAACCTCCTGTGGCGCCCGCCTGTGACGCAATCCTCTTCCGCAATCTGCGCATCAGTCGCTCCAGAATTGGCCTTGTGGCGTTGCATCCCGTTCCCCCACTGCTGGTCGCTCAGATCTCCCTCCTCCCCTACCCCTGCATCGATCGCTCCTGGCCCCGATCCCCCGAGATCTCCCCCCTCCTATCCTTCCCTCTCGGCCATTCCACCCCATGGCCTCCTTTCCCTTCGCTCCCGTCGCGGCCGCCGCGCCTCGCTCCCGGCCTCCCCCTAGCCGCCGCCGTTGTGTTCTGGTCCTCCCACGCCTTCCGCCCGCTCGCCATCACCGCGCACCGCTCCTCCCCCGCCATTCGCCTCGCCGCCGCCGCCCGGCCAACCCCCTCCGCTGCGCCCACCGTCGCGCCCTCTCGCCCAGGTGAGTACTGGCTAATGAGCCCGCCGCTTGTTAGGGTTCATCCTTTTTCGCGAATTGGCCGCGGATGATTTATGTCGGTGTATGTGTGCCTGCAAGTTGAGAAAGCGGACACAAGGGCTCGGCTCGGCGTCGGCGTTTGGGAGTTTCGGGGTCTCTCCACATAATCTTCCCCGCCTGGCCATCATCTGCCTCCTCCCCTCACCTGCCCGCCTCCCCTCCGCCGGTCGCCCGTATGCCGCCCCCTCCCCACCTCACCGGCGCCGCCCCCGTCCTAGCCCAGCTCACCGAGCCGCTTGTCAAGCTGCCAAGACCGCTTGGCCTTGGCCCATCCTCCCAACCTGCCGTCGCTCATCCTGGCGTAGAGGAGTCCTACAGTCGACGGCGCGGGAGGGATCTTGGCGAGGAGCATCATTGATTGCGTGGGGGAAGGATTATCGATTACATCTCATCACTCTCTTGCGCCGCCATCAATTGAAGGGGCGGAAGCATCAGCGTAGGAGATCCAAAAGTGTCTTGGCTGCTTTGGTAAGCCCTCTCTGCCTCGCCCGCTCGGATTAGTTCATGGGAATCTTTCCTCTCTTTTGGTGCTCGCAATCAAATCCGTCCATCCATGGCTCGATCCCATTCCTATTCTCCCCCCGTGCGTGTGTAGGATTGGCTCCGCGAGTTCGTGTGCTTCCGATTATTGTCCATGCATAAATTTTCACATGTGAGATTGTTAATTCTGTATCCATTGAGACTTCATATCTTGAAGGATTACCATAAGAGAAAAGTGTTAATGTTTTTGGCTCATGTAAGCGAGTCCCTTTAGTTGATGATTTTAGTTTTTTGCTCTTTGTCAATTAATCTTTCCTTTCAATGCCTATCTTTGGTGCAAACAACAAATAGTACTCGAGTTGACACTCTGCAGTGGTAAGGAGTAGAATCGTCATGTCTTGATGATGTCGAGGATAGTCATTTTCCTAGCCTTTTCCCTCTTTTCCTAGATACCAATAAAACATTTATATTTTTGAATACCGTAATGGTCAATAAAATTACATAGTAGGGGACTTTTTTCCACTAAATAGATTGAGAATTGACATGTTTGATTCCAATTATTTACTAGAAGGCACAGAACAATGTATATCATTTTCTGAAGGTTTGTGTTCTTGAGCATATAGTTCAGTTATTGTTTAGCAGTAGCCCTTTTTTTTTAATTTTATGACTCATGTGTTTTTGGTTCAAACTGGCATAAGTATGGGTTAACTACTTAAACTATTTCTTTAGCTTTTGCAAATCTTGTAAAATAAATTGCATTGTGCTCTATGGTGAAAGCTTGTGGTATATTTCTTAAGTTGATTCCATATGACTATATTAGACCAGACATACTTGACCTCACTTTTGTCCTTGATCATCTTTTATTGTACATTGTGCCCACACACTACCTATATTCTTGTGGTGTGAATTATTTCAGGGCACTATTGTGTTTTTGTCATGACACTTGATTCCTTTTAAGTGTTCAGTAGATACCACTTCTACTTATAGGTAGGTTCTTATATGATCCATTAATTTAATTGACCTTGTGTGCTTCTTGCCCCATTTATTGTTTTCAAAATTGTCCCTTTTGAGTGGACTGCCCTATTTGTTTTGTTTGTGAACTACGCACCTTGCTCAAAAATTTTAAGTGGCCTCCATGGATTTTGTTGTCTTTGCTAAGAACTAATGTAATGTTTAAGAGCACGAGATGTTGTAAATGTCTAGATAAAATGGAAAGAACGATTCAAGTCTCTTTATTTTATTACAATTCTCCATTGAAGTTCAGTTCTTAATATCAGCTTTTCTAGAATAATTTTAGCTCTTTAGAGCAAAGTTGTATCTTCATCCGTATGTTTCTCCGCCACAACGCAATATATTTTTAATTTTGTTTGTTTCTCCGTTGCAACGCACGAGCATACAACTAATGTATGTAATGTGCTTCACCATACGATCTTTATTGCTCAGATTGAACTTGGTTTGGGAGGTGTAAAAGACAGAATTTTGAGTGAAAAACGAGCAAAGGTATTTCATGAGATCTCTCATGAGTTTTGAGTTAATTTTGTTTTGTTTATGTGCTTACAAGAATGTAATAATCTGTTGTTAGGATGAATCTGCGAGGAATTTACAAAGCGTGAGGATGAAGAGTGAAAAGTCTAAGTCGGAATTGGCTGAAATTAGAAAGGTGCATCAGGCCAAATTAAAGGAAGAGGAGGAGATATCAAAAAGGTAAAACATATTTATGGATAATTTCATTATGTCGTGATGAATATTCCTTTTGACCCTTCCTTTTTGTGGGGATAGCATAATGGACAGTGAGAAGAGGCTAAGTATATGGTACCAAAAGCAGGGGAGGGCAACCCAATTTGCAAACAAAAGCTGCCAGAGATAAGTGGCTTCAGAAGGAAATTGATGATCTTGAGTGTGTACTTTTATCAAATAGAAAGAAGGTAATAAACCAACGACCATTTTAATTCTTGCAATTTCATTACGGACCTTTGTTTTCATGTAATACTTTATTTTAATTTGATTTGCTTCGACATGCACCAAACCCTACATGTTAGTATGTATTAGTTTGATTAATTTCATTTTATGCTAGGGTGTTAGGCTGTATGTCAGCTTAATGTGAGGAGTAAAGATATGTATTTTATTTTTCACCCTTTCATTGTTTGGTGGATGTATGGATGATCATGCTGTAACATTCTTGCAACTATTCGGAAGGTTTACTTCAAGATGAATTTGAAGCTTAAAAATGAAATTAATAACTTGACAAACTACATTCATCCAGAAAGTGAATCAAATAAGTTAGAGAGTGCACTTTTCGCAAAGAAGCACAATGAATACAATGACTTGAGGAAGCCGAGAGATGAGCTTCAAGAGGAAAGGAAGTATGTACATTTCTTATGACCATAGCCTTGTGATTTGATGGCGATTCTTTGCTTTAGATTTTAGATACTAAGTAGGAGGAAAATGTTCGAGATCATTTTGGAAGGAGGAAGTGATGTTCTGACTGAAATCGATCGGCTAAGGGAAGATCTTGTGAAGGCACAAAAGAGTTTGGACCATGCAACACCTGGGGTATGGAAAATGTTGCATTTTTTAAATGTCCTTTTGTTCATATTACTGTCTTCTACTGGTTTTTTACTTTCTGAGAGTTGGTGATTTCGATATACATGCATGCACATTGCACATTAGATAGGCATCCATAAATTATTCCTGAACATCTAACAGAATTATAAATAAAGGCGTCCCTCCGCCGCTGGCGCGGTTGTGGGTCACCGTGTACTTCTTCTTCTCACCAATCACATCAGCAGGTACAAACAATCGCTTGCCCATGTATTCTTGTGATCTCTTCTGGTTCTTTTTTCCTTGGTTCTTATAGCTTGTTTGCTAAGTGTGTTAGTGTGAATGAGTGTTTTTAAGTGATTCATGGTGCCTTGGGTGGATCCTTGATATGTTCCGTGCTTAGTTGCTGGAATTGTTATGTATATTTGTGCTAAGTTATCAGTATTAGTTTTTCTGGATATGAATGGGATGCTCTGCTCTTCAAGACCCATGCGTATTGGTGCAGCTGCAAATAAGAAAGCAACTGGTGTTCAAGAGAAAGGTAAGCACTAGCTGAATGTCAGTTGAGTTTATCTTGCTTTAGCTGCATTCAAGTTAATTACATTTGCAATTGGCTTGTAGCTGAATTCTTGTGTTTATTTTGTTAGTTGTTGTGTTGCAGTTAAGCTAATTGTTACTGGTTGTATTAGTTTTCTGTGATTTTTTTCTTTACTCGTTCCAAATGTGTTGAAGCTGGGTTGCGCTCCTTCTTGAACAAGAACTTAGTAGCTCTACAATATTTCCTTCGTGAATTCGGATCATGTAATACATTAGGGTTCTGAAATACTCATAAACTCCCGTTGTCTGGAAAGCAGGATACCAACAGGCTCTTTTCATATAGGAGCCTTGGAACTGACTTGAGCTGCAATGCGTCTTGTGTAACGCGTGGCCTCTGTTAGGTTAGTGTTAATTGTTTATTATGTCCTAAATTTGAAGTCGGTTCTTTTGGTATCCAGTACTTTACTTCTCAGCTTTTTCTTCCTGCCACATATTCTTAATTTGCAGTTGGTGGCAGCGGTCCATTTTTTGCCCTAAGAGAGATTGCGATTCAGGTAGCAATCTTGGATCGAAATTAGTAGTTGGTCGTTGCACATATGCAGACATGAAAATCATGCAGATTTTGTGAGGATATTTGAGTCAGTTTGTGATAAACTTTCATATGCATCACTTTTGAGGTCATTGATTAACTTGCCACTTATATTGCCACTCAACATCAAAAAATCTGGCTGGAATTTGCATCTTAAGGGGGTGTTTGGGATGACTCGGCTCCACCAAAATCTGTGGAGTTGGTGGAGCAGGTATTCTAGCTCGAAATTTGTAGATTTGGAGCTGTGGGTACATTAAAAGTGTTTAGGTAGATCATCTTGTTTACATTTTAGACTAAAAATATAAACTTAATTCACTTTATTTTAGCCTATAAGTTTCAGCTCTGAGCTGGAGTTGGGATCTGGAGCTCTCCCAAACAGGGCCTAAATATGAAACTAAGAATTTGGATCTACACATTCCTTGAATACTGTGGTTACATATCATCTTGCTCCATGTTAACCTCAAACACGTAAAACAAATAAGAGTATGATGGTACTTAGTTCTTTGCTATGTGATAATAAAAATGCCAATTATGGACTACTCGATGCACTCTAGATTTTCCAATAATTGACCATTTGTTCAACAAGACATTGCCAATTGCAGTAATATTGTATCCTCTTTTTTTTGGCTAAGAAAAGACTATAGACTGCCTTCTAATCTATTGGTATAATTTCAACTTCATTCTGAAGGTCTTCCCTTTTTATTTTCTAAGGCTGAAGTCTTTTCACTTAGTTTGTCATGTAGAACATTTTATGTTACTGATTTACTCCCTGGGAAACCTTTGAAGGTTGCTGCTCAATGTCAAGTTCGAAACTGGTGCTTGATCCTGCATTTCAAGGAGCTGGCCAAAAACCGTATCCTCCCTCCTTTAGATGTCTTGAAGCAGGCCGTTGGTCTGGTTTATCTGAATTTTTTTTTAAAATGTATCTGCTCTTAGAAACTCTATTGGGTCATCTGAATTACAATTGGTTAATCCTTTACGAAATATGCTTTTCCACTTCTATTACTTCTATTGTGCTACTGGATTTAGGTTATTATGTGTTCTTTAGTCCAGGATATCCAGGTTTGTTTATTTAATCATCTGTAAGTTTTCTATTGCTGCTTGAGTAAGCAACTCTTTGGGGGATTGTAGCTTTCAAAGAATTAAATCCACACCTTTTCAGGGTGACTGAGTACTACCTTAGATTTCTTAGTTCATAATCATTGTTAGTCGGCAGTGAATAGTGATAACAACAGAATCTGCATCTAGGTCAATGCAATGCTTACATGTATTACAACTAATAGAACAAGCAAATCATATAAATATTTTGCCATGTCCATGCTCATGAACTGAACACTTCATCCCAACATTCATAATACTTCCTCCTATCCAAATTTGTTGTCTCGGTATTGTTCAGTACTGTAACATGCAATAATTTGTGTTTTCTGCATCCCATAGATGAATCATACAAAAAAAATGCTATGATCATAGTAAGGCTTAGGTTCACATTTAATAATATGTATCACACCCTCTTTTAAGGCTCCATTGCAATGCATACCATATCCATTTTCTTGTTATTAAGATTCATACTGCCCCTTTCTACCCTAATTTGTACTTTATTCTTTCCAGCATGAGAATACCTCGCATATATTCCCTTAGAATAACTGATGAGCTTGGACCTATCTTTGTTTGTTCTTTGTTGGTTGGTTTAGCAGTTGGCCAGTACTGTGGTGTGAGCTGGGAAAGGTTTGATCTTATTCTAGGGAGATGGTGTATTAAGGTTGGAGCAATCTTGGTATTTGCTCATTGCTGTCTGGTCCATCCTCTGCATCTATGCTGAGAAAACCGAGTGTGGTCGTTACCATATCTTTATTTTGGTAGTTTTCAGCTTGTCAAAATTTTCTTGTTAGGGTGCACACTGTGGGTTGAGCAAGTAGTTTTAGTGATGTCTATGCTAATTTATGTGTCTTTATTGTGTTATTGTCAAGTCATCATTGAATGGATATGATATCTTAGTACTTGATGTCTCTCGCTTCTATGATATGAGAAATTGTTGCAGTTAATATGCTAGCATACATTCATTCTCTACTATGAACTGTCATGTTCTGACTATAGGTTAACTTGCATTATCACTGACTAATTAGGGAAACAAAGGGCATCTAAGGTTAAAATACTGTATGACATGTGTTCATGCTATTTTCTTGTATCTTGTCTTGTAATTCTCTAATTAGATCTATGTTTAAGTATCTGATTATTTGATTCAGGTTTTGTAATCAGGTTGAAGAAACCATAAAAACTTTTGTAATCGGCAAATGTAGATGTTTGATTTTGTAAAACAATTTTCTTTTATTGCTTGAACTTTATGTTTCGTTATTAATTTTATTTTTCGTAGCAACGCACGGGCATTGAACTAGTATATATATATATATATATATATACTAGTCATGTGCCTATGCGTTGCAACAAAAACTCAATTTGTAAAAAAAAAATTATTTGCAAAAATCACTAACCTTGTCTGAATAATACTATTCAATCTGCATGTACAATGGTTGAAACTCAATTTGCGATAAAAAGTTTATTTGCAAAGATGGGTAATTAAAGAGCAGTGGTAAAGGTGGTTAATTCAAGAGCAGTGGCAAAGGTGAGTAATTTTGATGAAGTGATGTAGAAAAAAATTCTTGCTTTATATAGTAGAGATTGATATTTAAAACAATGTGTATTTGTGACGAAGTTAATAGCGATCGAGAGCCTTCTAAATTAATGGGGGCGCGGGCGGCGCAAGAAGCAGGAGGTTCTTGAGAAATTTTCGGCATGGCAGGCATATGCCAATTGCCACGCAGGACGGGCGGCGCATGCAGAAATGAAGCAGCCTAGCTTTGAGCACACGTCGGCCTCCCGGCCATGCAAAGAAGGAGCTAAATTAGCTAGCTTGCCCTTTTCTAATTAATATTTCCTCTATTTTTAAATAGATGTTTTTTTAGTTTTTTTTTTTACTTTCGGTCAAGATATATCTGCAAAAGGATGTATTACCCCTCTTTATACTCACTCCAGTTCATAAAAACTTGTCGGTTTAGGATACATGCAATTAAAATTTTAAAACTTTAGCTATCGATATTTTTTAAAATATTTAGATTGGCTGCATGAAAATCATATATGTGTAGATTTATTTGGAAATGTACTTTTATAATATTACAATTTTATTGAATTTGTTTAAATATATTACAATGAAAATTAGTGGTCAAAGTTAAGTTTTGAAGACCGTATTAATATAAAAAATGATTAGTGACTAGAGGGATTATATGTTTGGACGGTATGTCTTAATCTAGTCTATGATACTAAATAACATTGAAAATAGCTAGAGGGCATATATAAAAGAAAAAATAGTAAAAAGTTACCTAAAAATCGTAGAATGATATATATTTGAAGGTAAAATTTGAAAGCTACAATAATACGTATGCATTAAGAAACAGAGAGACGAGTGTTTGTGCTCGTTTCGATCTCTTGCATTTCCCATTCCCTTGACGCTCGCTCCTTGCTTCCCTTCCATTAATTCCCTCTCCTCTTCCCCTGCCTATATATACACACTCGTCCATCTTCTTCCTTCCCTTCAATTCCAAGCCGGTGCTGGCCCGGACAAACAACAACGAGCAAGGTGCAATTAATTCGATCGAGGGAATTCAATTCGATTCCCAACTAAAATGGGGGCGGGGGAGGTGGTGGAGGGGATGAAGCCGGTGGCGGCCATGGTGCTCGTGCAGGTCGTCTTCGCCGGCGTCAACATCTTCTACAAGCTCGCCGTATCCGACGGCATGGACATGAGGGTGCTCGTCGCCTACCGCTACCTCTTCGCCTCCGCCGTCCTCGCGCCGCTCGCGTACTTCGTCGAGAGGTCCGTACGTACGCACGTCCTCCATCCCTACGTTACTGCTACTATGCGCGCGCGCGCAACTTCTTGATGATCATTGGAGTACTAATTAACTACTCCATTCCTAATCAGCTAGGAATTGCAATCGCCAATGGTTAGTATTTGATATTCCTGATCCCGATTTCCGCACGTACGCCCGTGCATGCATGCATGCTTAATTAATTCGAGTTCCTTAATTTCAACACTACTCCAATATTATATTGAATTGACAATAGTTTTTGTACCGATCGATTAATTAATTTACGTGCGTATATATAACCCTGCAGCTTTTTCTTTGTTTTGCGATAGAATAATTAATGCTCCATGTCTCCCTTTTTTTTCTTTTGGATTGTCGATGCGTCTTTTCTGTGATATATCGTCTCTGAAGAAGCTAGCTAGCCAATGTTCATGTCCTCTTTATTTTCTCCACGTTTCCCTGTCACTCGCTCGGGCGTATCATATCGACCGACCACCCTCATCTCCCTTTGTAGCAAAAAGCTACGGTCTAGCTCTCCCATCCCATCTATGTGTATTATTGGTTGAGGCTCTGGGCGCTTCTACAACGTGAGGAGGCAAGTGAGATCATTCACTCTGTGTGCTTTCGTTTGGAAGTTGTTGCAATAGAGCTTTTTGCTAATCACGGATGGAAGTACAATTCTAGCTAGGATTTGTTATCTCTAAGTTTTGTATTATTTATGTAATGTTTCTTTCGTATTACATCGGCTGATTAGCTGAAAACTATGTAATAAAACTGGGCTGTGTGCTTTGGCAGAGGCCGGAGACAACTCCTTTTTCTAAAAAAAAAATCTACGTGTATTATTTGTATTTCTCTTTCTCGTAATAATATATACATACGTATGCTCACTTGCCCGTACGCTAGCTCATTCCGGAACAAAGTTCTACTACTACCTCGCTCCTCCTTTCTTTTCACAATACGTGTACTGATTGATCAGCTCGATCGTAAGTGTTCGGCGCGTGCAACTTAATTTCCATCTGTTTATCTTTTTTGCAAGAATTTCCATCTACATATATCTATCTGTATGAGTATCGTTTTAAAATGTATAAAATTTTAATATTATGATTTTCATTTGTGTGTGTATATATATATCTCATGCACATGTTGCCCTCTACATCTTCCCAGCTACCAGAGAATTGAAAAAAGCAGCGAATTCTTCTATAGTGAGCTTTTTCTTCTCTCATCATGCATGTCACAGCATTGTCCAGCGGCAAAGGCTCCTGTCCAGCTTTGCCACAAGCTAGCTGGCTCACCTTGAGTCCCATTCCCTCTCGTTTGATGGGGCGCCAGTCCTTTAGAGATCCAAACATTTCTTCGCCAAATGACCGTCACACTTGATCAGCACTGAAATTGAAATACCAAGTTATTTCTGCAACGCCAAATGATATATATATATATATATATATACACACACACACAACCGGTGATATTCAAGGCACCTCCTTCATTTTAAGGGCAAGAAAATCCCACAATAATCCTAAATTCTAGAAATTCTCATATTAATCAAAAGATAAAGAGAAAAATATCCACCATTTATTTTGGTGAGGCCAAATTATAACGGTGCAGATTAATCATATATAACAAATACCATTATATTTCAATCATTAGAACTAGAGTTGTATATCAAAGAAAGAATCCTCACCACTTATTTTGGTGGGCCAGATTATAACAGTGCAGATTAATTATATATAAATAGAGTTATATAACAAATACAATTGTATTTCAATCATTGGAAGTAGAGTTGTATATCAAAGATAATTGTATCATAATATCTAGACGTGTAGTTGCGTAGGTAAGTTTGCTAGTTTCTACAACGCTAAATACTCCTAAGTAGAAGCACAGGTAGTGTTCAAAGCAGCATTCTTATTATTACGTACTCAACTAAAATTTTGCGATAGACTAAAAGTTATGTCCAAGCTCCATAGCAAAAAAAATTCTGAAACAAGCTAGACTCCAGATATTCTTGACAACCATAAAGTCAAAGAACAAAGGCATAATGGACTCATTATCATCACTGAAACAACAGTTCAGGCCTTTATTAATCCCTCTTTTCAACAGATTCTCTCGTCATGTGTTTATTATGAGATAGGAACCAGAGAAAAAAATTTCTTGGGGGGCACAATCTGGAACTGGTTCCAAATAGAAGGGATAAAACTGGGAGAATTTTTACCATCCTTTTGAGGTAACTTTTAAATTTTTACCTCGTAAAGATGGTAAAAATTCTCAAAATCGGGGCTACACCCCTAAAATTAATGATAGCATAGAGAGAGTAGAGTAAATTCCCTTACTACTACGTACATTACCAAACTAAAGCATCCTCTTCTTCAGTAAAACCGATGCTAGCTTTTAGCAATCTCAAGCAATTCATATCAATTAATCATCATAGTTTCAGTAAAAGTTCTTTAAAAGTAAACTTTAAATTAACACCATCCCAAATGTCAGCAATAGTACTACCCTTTTCATTAACAAACACATAGATATCCCAATGCTGAATAGCAAGGCAACAAGAGCCAAGCCATATCCTCCTAGAATCTCAATTTCACCCCATTACCAACTTTCCCAGGAAGCAAGGAGACAAATATATAGATCTTTCGAATTAGGAATCCTTAACCCTCATAATCTTCATCCATACCTATTGAAATTAGCTTATTTTTATGGAAATCAATTCTCATGCCAGACATTTGTTCAAAGCAGGTTAACAGCCGCTTAAGGTGTAAACCAAAGTCTTCATTACATTTTAAGAACAGCAGAGTGTTATCAGCATACCGGGCTAGCTTCATTAGTACTTATTTCACAATTACAGTTTGCAGTTAGTTTCGTATCTAGAGTGATCGTTCATTTGACAAGTCTCTCTGATATTATTATAAGCTAATTAGTGTGTGGATTCCTTGGCTGGGTGGGTGCTTTATTTCAGGAAGAAGCGAACGAAGCTGACGTGGAGAGTCGTGATGCTGTCCTTCATCTGCGGCCTCTCCGGGTAACTAACTTAATCTTCCCTCTCTCTCTCTCTCTGGTCGTCTTTCTTCCCCCAACGAGCGAGAATGAAATTTTAGCTGTGGTTCTGTTGACTTGCCTGCCGGAATTTAGGTGCGGATGCCGCTTTTGCTCAGCTATCTAGCTAGCGTTGCCCATCACACACGTTCACATGCTGATCCTGCTCAGCTAGCAGATAGCAAGCTACATCTATCCATCTTATCTTTTTCCATAGCAATACAAGCAGAGATAATACGTATGTATTCCATGTCAATATATGTTGCATCACCTTCTCGATCTCGTCGTTCCGTTCGGTTCGGTCACGAGGTGGTTGCCGGCAGAGAAAACTTTACCATCCTTTTTCGGGGGAAAGTTGCCGTCATACAGCTGCGAGCACATGCGTGCAGTGCAACCACTTAGGCAGGATGGATGAGGAGTACTAGTAGCATTTCTGTTGCATATATATCTACCGTCGATGCGCTCTGCTGCTAGCTATATAGCTGATCATGTCTTTGTCCACTATCAGAATACCCTGCTTTAGCAACCTCTCCAGAAAACAAGTAAACATCGCATCGTCATCGTGCTCGATTTGTCAACCGCATTCTCAACAACTTGCCCCGATCGAGATGCTTTTGCCGGCCTGCTGCGCGCGCGCGCATTAATTCCATCGTTTTTTTTACTATAGCAGTTTTGCATCCATCCACATACCGGCTAGATAGCCATAGTTTCATTTCCTAGTTTTCAAGAGCGTCACATCAACTTTTGTTTAGGTAACCGATCTCAGGTTTCATCCAGATGAAACTCTCTCACCTTCCATGAAACTCTCTTTATCTCTCTCTTCATAATTACATTGTCATGTCACCAAATATGCTGATGTGTCATGTCATTTAATGAGAATGAAACTCAATTGAAACTCCCACCGAGAATGGCCATATACGCATATCCAAACTTTCGAAAATTTGATCATCGATAACTTTTCAAATACTTTAGATTGAATACATAGAAATCATAGAATGTCTCAAAAAGTATATCTCTATCTACCTACCTATTGAGCACATGTTAAAACCTCGTAGAGAGTTGTTAAGAAAAAGGAAAATATGTTAGAAGTTATCATAAAAAACAAAACATCTAACCCTTAATCTGATGGACCATAATTACAATTGTCACCGGACCTTTCTAACAAAAAAATAGGAATATATTAGAAATTCTCAAAAAAAAAACATATAAAGCTTAATCTAGTAGACCCTAACTAAATTAAACTATAGTAACTATTGGATGTTTTTATCTAAAGAAAAATATCTAACCATATATCTAATAGCGAGTTATAACAGTTTAGATTAAAAAAAGAGTCCATGACAACTACAATAAAAAAATAATAGAAATTCAGAATAAACAATAAAAAGAAATTATCCATTTGATTTTCATATAAACTCTAAA
Source organism: Guadua angustifolia (assembly GCA_036346375.1). Taxonomy (NCBI): domain Eukaryota; kingdom Viridiplantae; phylum Streptophyta; class Magnoliopsida; order Poales; family Poaceae; genus Guadua; species Guadua angustifolia. The sequence continues at coordinate 705,555 of CM070503.1, forward strand.
TTAAAACTTGCACTTAGCTAAAATTTGGAATAAAAATTAAATTATAATTAACAGTTCGAATTGTATGTCAAAAATAACCTAATACTAATATTGGAAATTAAATAAAAAATAAAAGTAATGGTTTAGATTAGAAGAAAGAGTCCATACCTAAAATAAAAAATAATAGAAATATGGAATAAAAAATAAAAGAAATCAATCATTTAACTTTCAGTATGAACTCTAAATTAAAACCAATACATACATAAAATTCAGAATAAAACTTAGAAAAATTAGCAATTGGATTAGTATATAAATTCTAACCTAATAAGCAAAATTAAATAGAAAATAGCAATGAAAATTAATATAATTTCGAAATAAATAACAAAAGAAAATTAGTCAATTGATTTTAACTCTACAATAAAAAATAAACAATAAAAATAATAGAATAATAAAAATAAAAATAAATTAGGGATTTTTTAATTCCATACTAAGTGAAAAATATACATTTTTGCTAATTTGAAAATAAAATAAGGTGAGAATTTGTTTCATATACATATAAATTATTAACTATTATGTAATAAAAGTCAATGTCATATTTTTTACAGTCACTAAGAAAATATAGAATAAGCTAAAAATTCTCAAAAAAACACTCTGACTTTTTATTTAGTGGAGCTCCACAAAATGAAGAGACTACGAGAGTGAGACATCAGCAGGTGTTCACACGGCTATACTAGTACAAGCAATGTAATGTACATTAAAAGAAACACTAAAAGAACGAAACAAGCATTGCAATAATCAGATTAAGAGATGATGATATAAATGAAAAAATATTATGTTATGCTATGTTTACTATTTTGCTACGTAAGTATTTGGAGAAGAAAATTTCAATCACTTGTGACAAGTATTGCAAAACGGAGCGAGTATATTTTCTCCTATAATATACAGTACCAAAATATCACAAATAGAGTTCAGCAATGATCTATTTTCAAAAAAGGAATATCACATATGTATTGCCAAGTCATTTAAACATACTTTAAGGATAATGCGCGTACAAATGTGCAGGCTAACTTGCTAGTTATATATTAAAAGCTCATGGGGAGTAACTAAGAAAATAATACTAGAAATTCTCACAAAACACAAAATATCTAACTCTTAATCGGGTGGACCTTAGGGCTTGTTTGGTAGAGCTCCAGATCATAGCTTCACCTAAGATCTGAAACTTGTAGATTAAAATAAAGTGAATTAAGTTTAAATTTTGGGTCTAAAATGTAAACAAGATGATCCATCTAAACACTCTTAATGTACTTGCAGCTTCAGCTCCACGGATCTAGTGAAACTAGGAATACCGGATCTGGTGGAGCTAGAGCCCTGCCAAACGCACCCTTAGTAACAACTGTCATAGGATCTTTCAAACAAAAATAGGAATATGATAGAAATTCTCACAAAAAAGCAAAATATTTGGCTCTTAATCTTGTAGACCGTAACCAAGCTAAACTATAGTAGCCATTAGATATTATTATTTAGAGAAATATATCTAATCGTTTATCTATCGAACCCAAGTTATAACGGCTTAGGTTAAAAGGAAGAGTCCATGCTAGATACAATAAAAAATAATAAAATTTTAAAAAATAAAATAAAATTAGTCATTTGATTTTCATGTGAACTCCAAATTAAAACATGTACATAGCTAAAATTTGAAATAAAAATTATATATAACACTTAGCGGTTGGGTTTGTATATCAAACTAACTAAAACTAAAATTGTAAATAAATAAAAAAATAAAATTAAAATTAAAGGCTTATATTCGAAGAAAGAGCCCATAGCAAGTATAATAAAAAAATAACAAAAAGTTGGAATAAAAAATAAAAGGAAACCAATCATTTAACTTTCATATGAACTCCAAATAAAAACCTGCACATAGCTAAAATTCAGATTAAACTTAGAAAAAAATTGGCGGTTAGATTTGTATATGAATTCTAACATAAAACTGATATGTGAATTAAATAGAAAATACCAATGAAAATTAACATAAATTCAAAATAAACAACAAAAGCAACTTAGCCATTTGGTTCAAACTCTAAGTTAAAATATGAAATTCAAAATTAAATAAAAATAACAAGCAAAATAATAGAAGAATAAAAATAAAAGGAAATTAGTGATTGTTTTCTAATTCTATACTAAGTGAAAAATATAAATTTTGGTTGTATTCAAAATTGAAACTCTAGCAATATGCTAATTTCAGAATTAAGTAAGAAATTTGATTTGTGTGTGTATATACATTATTAACTGTTATGTGATATGTGTCTTACTAACGGTAAAAATGTATAATACTCTAGAAATTCTAAAAAAGGAAAATATTATAACTTTTTATTTGGTAAACCTAAATGGAACGAAGAGATTAATATAGTGATACATCAATAGGTGTTCACTTGGCTATATCGGTATAAGCAATGCAATGTGCACTACAAGAAATATTGAAAGAAAGTGACAGGCATTGCAATAACGAAATTAAGAGATGATGATGTAAATGAAAAATGTGATGTTATGCTACATTTAGTGTTTTTGCTATGTAAGTATTTTGCGAAGAAAGTTTCGATCATATGTGACAAGTATTGCGAAACAGAGTTTGTATATTTTCTCTTATAATATATAATATCAAAATATCACAAATAAAGTTCTGCAACGATTTTTAAAAAAAGTAAAATCATATATGTATTACCAAATTATTTAAAAATACTTTAAAGATGATATATGCGTAAGTGCACGGACCACCTTACTTGTTTTTATAAAAGTATGATTTTATAAATATATTAAATAAATAGTATTCAAAGTTACCTTTATGTACGTACTGTATCGATGTAAACTACACGTAGATGTGACTTACTTCTTCGTATCGTAGTGTACTGACATCTTGGCATGTCTCGAAATTGTGACAATCAATAATAAATAAAAAGCCTTATAGCGCCTGGCTTTGCCGCAAGGAGAGGGTGGCCACGTGTCGCCGTGTCATTTTGCGAAAAAGTTCCTCCGTTTCTTTGAAATTACGGATAGGTCTTTCGTGATTTTTTGTGAGATGAAAATACTTTTTTTTCTTCGCGTTTGGGTCCCTGGAACGGTATTTTACGGAAAAACCTTCCGTTAAATTCAAATCGCGAACAAACCCTTTTCTAATTTTTCAGGATAGCGAACAGGTCTAAAAAAATAACAAACAGGTCCCTGCTTCTTACGTTCAGGTCCTTTCTCCGTTTTTTCCGGAAAGCCTTATAGCGCCTGGCTTTGCCGCAAGGAGAGGGTGGCCACGTGTCGCCGTGTCATTTTGCGAAAAAGTCCCTCCGTTTCTTCGAAATTACGGATAGGTCCTTCTGATTTTTGTGAGATGAAAATACTTTTTTTCTTAGCGTTTGGGTCCTGGAGCGGTATTTTACTGGAAAAGCCTCCGTTAAATTCAAATCGCGAACAAACCCTTTTCTAATTTTTCGGGATAGCGAACAGGTCCAAAAAATAACAAAGCAGTCCTGCTTCTTACGTTCGAGTCATTTCTCCGTTTTTAGGAAAAATGTTTTCGCCACGAAAAACCGGAAAAAATGTTTTCGTCACCAAAAAAACCGGAAAAAGTGTTTTCGTCATAAAAAACACAGATTCATCGAAGGTTTATAGCAACTTATGGATTTGCCAACGGGTCATAACCGCGGGTTTTTTTTAAAAAAATGTAGATTCGTCCGCAGATTTATAGCGACCCGCGGATTCGCCGGTGGATCCTAACGACCCATTTTTTTTAACAAACGCAACAAAAAAACCCGGAAAAAATATTTTCAGCACCCAAAAAAACGGAAACAATGCTTTCGTCCCGCGGATTCGCCGTAGGGTCCTAACGACCCTTTTTTTTTACAAACACAACAAAAAAACGAAAAAATGCTTTCAGCACCAAAAAAACGAAAGCAATATTTTCGTCACCAAAAAAACACGGATTCATCGAAGATTTATAGCAACTTATGGATTTGCCAACGGGTCATAACCGCGGGTCTTTTTTTAAAAAAAAATGTAGATTCGTCCGAAGATTTATAGCGGCCCGTGGATTCGCCGACGCATCTTAACGACCTTTTTTTTTAACAAACGCAACAAAAAAAACTCGAATTTTTTTTGTCACCCCAAAAACCCGGAAAACATGTTTTGGTCACAAAAAAACACAGATTCATCGAAGATTTTTCGCCCTTTTTCTCTAGGCTATTTTTCACCGGTTGATGGTTTTGCGAACATGTATTTTTACTCAGTGAACACGTAGAGTATTAGGCTCGACAAAAGAAGGTTGTCATTTCTGATAATTTTTTTCCTTTTTTCCTCTAGACTATTTTTGACCGGTTTGTGGTTTTACAAAAATAAAAAAATATTATTTTCTCGAGCGTATGCTATCGAAATTCAACCGGCGCAGCGTAGCGCGCTTTTCTACCTAGTACTAGAAACTAGATGAAGTTTGTGCAATTCGATCGATCGTCAGGTTGCACATTCCTAGATACTCCATTAATTCAGAGGACTGCGGCCCGCGCTTATGGAACGCTTGTGCCCGTATGTCTGTTTGGGATGTAGTCTCGGACAGAAAAATAAATAAATAAAAATTGATCCGTTTTCAAAAAAATAAATAAAAATTGATACACGCATACTTATTCAATGGGACAATGTCGACCATCCAGTAGCATCTATAGTATATCTCTTAAAACAAAAATATATGAAGAAAAAAATAAGATTTAGGCTGTATTTAGTACAGTTCCAGCTCCATCAGATCTGTAGGTATTTCTAGCTCCATCGGATCCATAGAGCTGAAGCTATAGGTATACTAAGAGTGTTTAGATAAGCTATATTATTTACATTTTAGACTAAAAATATAAACTTAATTTATTTTATTTTAATCTATAAGTTTCAAATCTAAGATGGAACTAGGATTTAAAGTTTTATCAAATAGGACCGTAGTTATTTTGATATCAATATTTACCATGTATAAAGTTTTTGCAAAAGATGCTGTATGCCACCTGTTGCCATAGATTTTTTTTTCCGGTACGTATCTGCTGGATCCGAGCAGTCGTACGTACGTACGTGCTACGTATATTGTGACGCGCGATTCAACTGAAAATCTGCCTGCATGCATGCAGAGGCTCGCTGGCGCAGAACCTGTACATCTCCGGCATGAAGCTGACGTCCGCGACCTTCGCGTCTGCCATGACCAACCTCATCCCGGCCATCACCTTCGTCCTCGCCGTGCTCTTCCGCTACGAGAAGCTGGCCGTCCGCACGGTGTCGGGGCAGGCCAAGGTGTCCGGCACGGTGCTCGGCGTCGGCGGCGCCATGCTGCTCACCTTCTACAAGGGCGCCGAGATCACGCCCTGGGCCAGCCACGTCGACCTCGTCGCCAAGCTGGCGCAACACGCCGGCGCCGCGGCGCACCCGGTCACCGAGGCCGGGTCGAGCCACCGTGTGATGGGGTCGCTGCTGGCCATCAGCAGCTGCTGCTTCTACGCGGTGTGGCTCATCCTGCAGGCGAAGCTGAGCCGGGAGTACCCGTTCCACTACTCGAGCACGGCGCTCATGTGCGTGATGAGCACGGTGCAGTCGGTTGCGTTCGCGCTCTGCTTCGACAGGGACGTGGTGCAGTGGCGCCTCGGCTTCGGCATCAGGCTCCTCTCCGTCGTATACTCGGTACGCTGTACGCATGTAATTAGTGTGGCCATTAACAAACAGATATTGAACGCATGCATGCGCGCAGGGCGTTCTGGCCTCTGGTGTGATGCTGGTGGTGCTCTCGTGGTGCGTCAAGCGTCGGGGGCCTCTGTTCGCGTCGGTGTTCAACCCGCTGATGCTGCTGGTGGTGGCCGTGCTGAGCTCGCTTCTGCTCGCCGAGAAGCTGCATCTTGGGAACCTGCTCGGCGCGGTGCTCATCGTCATGGGCCTGTACGCGGTGCTCTGGGGCAAAGGCCGCGAGATGGCCAGCGAGGCGGCCAAGGTCGGCGAGCTGCCCGATGACGACGAGCCCATCGACGTTGTGGTACAGCGTCCGCCCAGCAGCTGCTCGCAACATGCTGCTGATGAGGCGGCGGCGCCTCGCGACAGCACGACGATGGCGCGCGCAGTCCGAGGAATCGGACAGGAGGTCGAAGCAGCACGAATAGCGATCGACGACACGAAGTAGTACCAGCCCAGGCAGCAGGTAGAGACATGCTGCCGAATTGCTTACTTGTCAGGGCGAGATGCAGGGGATTGGATTGGCTGGGTGACAAGTGATTGATGTAGAGCAGCAGTGTACGTGAAAGTGGTTATTCCTCCTTTGATTTTGGTTCTTACTAACTGTAGATCGAGAAGGAAATAATTCATGGAACGAGGGCTCATAAGCTGCCTAGCTAGGGTGATGTAGTAAGTAGTACAACAAGGCCTGCAAGCCGGGATTATTGTAGCGTTGCGTCATACACAGATGAACGAACCAACAACAACAGATGCTGCTAAAAGAACAGCTACGAATGAATAAGTCTAGTGCAGTGATTCTGATTCATGTTGAAAGTGATTCCATATAGGATAAACTCACTTTTGTTGGGAGTGAACGGAGAAGCTTTTTACCTAGTTCATTTGAGAATCACTTGAATCTGCAGGCGATCGAGCGATGGATTCATCAGGTGGGAGCGAGCTCGCCAAGCAGGCCTAAGTCGAGATTCTACATGTTTGCGTTGACTCACTTCACTACCTTTCTGCAAAGCGACGACGATGGCATCCTCGCCTCGAGAGGTCTCCATTTATCGCCTCTCCTTTATGCAGATGACGCAGTTATTTTCCTCAACCCGGTTAAGGAGGAGCTTCAGACCATTATTTCAATTTTGGATTGTTTCGGTCAAGCGTCAGGGCTCCGTGTCAACATGCAAAAGAGCTCCATAGCTCCCATCCAATGCCAAAACATCAACCTGCAGGACATCTTACAACCCTTCTCGGGTGAAATCGCCCACTTTCCGACCAAATACTTGGGTATGCCGCTTGCTCTTGGCCGCCTCCGTCGTGTCCACCTGCAGCCCATCCTGGACAAGATCGCGCGGCGCCTTGCAGGATGGCAGGCTAAGCAATTAACCATTGGCGGGCGGCTTACTCTTGTCAAATCCGTGCTTACCTCTATTCCGATATACGTCCTCTCGGCGCTAAAGACTCCTAAGAAATTCACGGCCGACATTGACAAGATGAGGCGTAGTTTCTTATGGGCTGGCAACGCACCGGTGCACGGTGGAAACTGCAAGGTGCAATGGGCTAAGGTCTATCGCCCTCTCAGATACGGTGGCCTCGGAGTGCTCGATCTCGACCGATTCGCGCGGGCGCTCAGGCTGCGTTGGCTATGGCTCAAGTATTCAAATCCGCAAAGACCGTGGACTGGCCTCGCTCTTCCCTGCGACCAAGCGGATAAACAGCTTTTCTTGTCGGCCACTTCCATTGCCATCGGAAATGGCCGCCTAGCTACCTTCTGGACTTCAAGATGGCTAAACGGAAGTGCGCCATGCCAATTAGCGCCTCTGCTTTACGGCCATGCCAGGCGCAAAATGAGAACGGTGCAGAATGCCTTACAAAATAACAACTGGATCCGTGACATCCGTCACCACCTCAACCCGGCACTTCTCTCAGAATTCATCTCCTTGTGGTCCGCCATTCAGTCCGTTCCTCTCCAACCCCACATGGAGGACATAATCACTGGTACTTTGCTTCGGTGAGCCTACTCCGCTCGAGACGCGTACCTTCTTCAATTCAATGGAAGCACCTCGGTGACTTCCGGCACACAATTTGACGGCTTGGCGCCTCAACGCATTAAAATTTTTTTCGCTTGCGCAGCGGAACCGTGTTGGACAGCATAGCGTCTTGACTTAGAGGTGGCCAAATCAATATTCGCCTCATGTCTTTGTCGGAATCTAGAGTCGACTTCCACCTTTTCCTTCAATGCAGCAATCGTCGCATGTGGGCATTATTGCGGCCTGGATTCTATGCCGTCTCTCCACCGGACCATTGGAATAATGGAGCGGATCTTGACCTTGGTGCATGCATCATATTCTTTCTGTCAGACCCACAGGAAAGGTCTCAAATCTATCATTATCGACCTGCTGCCTTGGTGGAAGGAGCGAAACAATCGTGTCTTCCGACATGAATGGGCTAGCCATGACCAAATCTGAGCCTAATCAAGGATGGCGCCATCTCTGAGGCTGCTGCGGGGCGTCGAAGCCGGTGCTTGCTCGGGAGTCTCTAGTCTTAGCCCCCCAACCCTCCTCTCTCTCTCCCTTTCTCTGTCTGTCCTCCTCTTTCGCTTTTGGAGTGCGACCTCGGCACTCTGTAACCCTATTCATGTAATTGTACTCTTTCTTCTCGTCTAATATATCTACGGCTCCTGCCGTCTTCAAAAAAAAAAAACATGTTTGCAACCATTCAGTTCAGCCTGTAGATACATACGTTCGTGGATGTCTCGCTTCTGATTGCTGCATCCTATCACGCATGGTAATCACCGGCCGGAGAGAGAGAGGTGAAGAAGAACGAATGATGCCTGGGCCGGCGATTTCTCCATTAATTCCAGCCCAAAGCTGAGCTGCGGCCATATAGCTAGCTCTTCCGTGGATGGAATCTTACCTGCAAAAAATGATGAAGCCATCCCAGTTATGTAGTCGAGATTGAATCAATATTGAAGGCAAAACAAGGGTGTCTCCTGTGACGTCCAAAGTGAAGCCCTTCTATTCAGGCTTCAGACTCCCGGCCCTCTGTCAAATACGTACTTGCCTAGTGTGTGCATCCACTCACGCTTGACCTACGTAACCTACTGCTAATTAAGTACCTCCTCGATGATTGATTAGATTAGATGACAACATACATCGATCTGTCCTCTTCTCATCATCAATGACGTACGACTGCCCCAGACCTTTCAAAGTTGAAGCAGCTAGCCCGTGGAGCGATGGCGATATGCGTTAATTTGTCTTATCCCCTCTAACTAATATCTTCTTCTCTTTTGCAAGAGCCATGTACTACTAGAAAATTTTTTATTAAATAATTCCTTTTTTAATTAAAAATCTCTTATTAACTTTATTTTCAGTTCTAATCCTTTAATTTTGACCCGTCTGCTACGCGTTGTGTCGTCTAGCTTTAGACTTACCAGTGTTGTGTGTTGCCAAAAGGGTTATGTTTAAAAATAAAGTTGGACAAGTATTATTAATAAAAATGAATTGAAAAAAGGAAATAATAATAATAATAATAACACTGTACTGTTTTGCTTTCATCATTTCTTGATTTCTCAGCACAATCGCTTACTTGTCATCTGAACTATTGATACATTTATACGAGCGACGTACGCGTGTCTGCAGCCTGCAGGTGCTGTATATTCAAGAGATAGCAAATGTCCGGGGTAGTTTAGTATACTACTCGTCGTGTTCGTGTCTCTGAATATTATCCACAAACAAACTTCAACTGCATGCATCAATGCTTGTTCAATTGGAAGACCTGAATATGTTTCTTTCTAAACTAACCCAGAGCATGCTGTGGACAAGGATAAAGAGTAGTCATTTTCTCTCTCTCCCCTCCCAAGTGAACTAATCTAACTGAAAAGATTACACTGTGCCCTGTTTGATTAGGTTTAGGCTTTTTGACTTATAGTTTAAAGCTAGCTTTTTGGATTAAACAGCTTAAAGCTAATGGCTTTTGTAAGTGATAGAGGTGGATAATTTTACCTAACTTTAGTGTTATTAGTCTAAAACCAACCATCAATAAGCCAAAAAAGCCTCTCTCTAGTAGCTTTTGGCTTTTAATTATACAAAGGCTTATAACTTTTGAAAAGCTCGGATAGAAAGCTACTCGTTTGTTTATGTTTTAGTTTTATAGCTTTTAAGCCGGCGAAAAACCCCAAATAAATAGGACCTGTGTATGTTTGTTTAACCCTATATGTTTACTAGGAGTGGAGTATACAGATCTCAGGTGCATTACAGTGTCAGATTGCGTGCTTCTTTAATTCGTTGTAGGCTAGTTACATAAAAATTAAGTAAAGGAGACACGATCGGTCGATGCTTGTTCCTCTGCCGGACTAATTAACAATGTTCTCAAACATTGTTTAGCATTAGGTACGCCCGAAAAAAATAAATACAAAAAGAAACCATAGGTGGTGAAATGCTCCTCCAACATAGAGCATATCACATATTCTTGGCACTTTGATGTTCTCTCAATCTGAGTCTCCCCTCGTGCTGCTTGATCCAATCACTACTACACAATTAGTAATTCTTGCTTGTCAGAGATCACCGAAGAGTCGATCCTCCAGATCGCCGGTGAACTCCTGCAGCACACACAAAACTCACGCGAACACACAGTGTAGAAACAATGAACACGATCTTGTTTTGTCTTTGTAAAGCTGGATGACTTTTCTCAATGTATTAAGCAAACTTAAATCTGAAATCGAGTAGGCTTACAAAGGAAACAAAAAGCAGGGAAGGGAAACTAATCAGCTAAACTTGGCAAGAAATGTTTTCCGCCATTACAGGAAGCAAAACTAGGCAACAAAGATTACGAATATCATTTCCTAACAATGATCGGTGCACAAGGATTAATCAACAAATCTCCTCCTAAACCTTGTGCACTTTACAGTTTATACAGGCTGAAGGCCGATCTTGGTGCATAGCTCTTGAAACTTGACTCTGCCGAGTGGCTTTGTTAGAATGTCACCCAACTGCTCATTTGTTCCAATGAACTTCACCTCAATTAGCCCAGAATGTGCATACTCCCGGATCAAATGAAATCGATATCAATATGTTTGCTCCGGTCATGATGCACAGGGTTCTTGATTAATGAGATGGTGGATTTATTGTCCACCCGAAGCACAGGCTTGCTCACAACTGAATTCATAATCTCAGCTAGCAGCCGTGCTAACCAAACAGCTTGACAGGCTGCAGTTGCAGCAGCAATATATTCAGCCTCACAGCTTGACTGGGCAACCACCTTCTGTTTTGTTGATTGCCAACTGATTGGACTATCCCCAAGGAAAAATAAGACTCCAGAAGTGCTCTTCCTGCTGTCTAAGTCACCAGCCAGGTCACTGTCACTGTAGCCCAAAAGTTCAACACTCTCTCCATCTTTCCTAGGATAGAAAAGACCCCAATTGCTTGTTCCAGCTATGTATCTCAGGATATGCTTCACAGCTGCAAGGTGTTCTTCATGAGGTTCTTCCATAAATCTGCTCACATACCCAACTGAGTAAGCCAAGTCAGGTCGAGTGTTCACAAGGTATCTTAAACTCCCAACCAAACTTCTGTATCCAGTAGCATCAATACATGGACTGTTGCTTTCCTTGCTCAGCTTTAGCTTTGCTTGCATAGGCACTCCACAGGAATTACAGTCCACCATGCCTCCCTTCTCAAGGATCTTCCTTGCATAACTTCCTTGAGACAGAGAGATGCCACTTTCATCTTGTTTCACTTCAATGCCTAAGTAGTAAGTGAGTAACCCAAGGTCACTCATCTTAAACACATCTGCCATTCACATTTTGAACTTCTTGATGCCGCTGTTGCTGGTGCCAGTGATCACTAAATCATCCACATAAACACCCACCACAAGCCTCTCGGCATCATCCCCACGGCAGTAGATGGCATGTTCAGAGGGACATTTCATGAATCCCAGAACACCCATTTTCTCATCCAGTTTTTGATTCCAGGCACGGGGAGCTTGATGCAAACCATACAAAGCTTTGTGTAGTTTGTATACCTTGTGTTGTTGGCCAGGTTGAGCAAAACCAGGGGCTTGTTCCACGTACACCTCCTCCTGAAGTTCACCGTTCAGGAACGCCGTCTTCACGTCCATATGATGGACTTGCCACCCTTTGTGTGCTGCTAACGCCAACAACAGCCGTACTGCCTCCATGCGCGCCACGGGAGCAAACACCTCGTTGTAGTCTATCCCATGACGTTGTGCATAGCCTTTTACAACTAGCCGCGCCTTGTGCCGCACCACAGCACCGTGCTCATCCCTTTTGACCTTGTACACCCACTTGAGTCCAATAGCACGCCGGCCAGGTGGAAGCTCAGTAAGTGTCTAGGTGTGGTTCTCCTCGATCGCCTGCAGCTCCTCCTCCATCGCCCGGCGCCAGCAAGGGTCTTCTTTTGCTTGAGCCAGCGACCCAGGCTCCTCCTCGCTCACCGCAAAGAGCTGCCCACCACCCAGATCACGCACAGCATACCCAGGTGGCGAGGCAGGGCCGATGATGTTATCCACAGTGCGGAAGCGGAGTGGCGCCTCGTCGTCGTGATCTGCGTCAAGCCCCTCGTCCGGCTCCGCAGGAGGTGTGGCAAACTGAATTGACGGAGTAGAAGTGCTTGCCACTGCTGACATGGTAGGAGGTGTTCCAGGCTCCACTGCTACCGGTGCTCTCGACCCAGTTGCTGAGGATGTAGCCACCGGTGACCCGAGTACTGCCTCGCTTCAGCAACTTGTCCTGGCCTCACCCGGTACTGGACAATGAAGGAGTCACTGCCGTCGTGGTCTGCGCTAGTGCTGCCCTCTTCGCCTCCAGTCCAGTCCCATTGTGCAATTTCGTCGAAGATCACATCACGCGTCACATGAACACGCTTTGTGATTGGATCATAGGCCCGATAGGCCTTCGAACCTCGCTCATAGCCGACGAAGATCATCTTGCGGCCGCGATCTTCCAACTTCTTCAGGTGCGGCATTGTGTTCTTGACGTAGATGATGCAGCCGAACGTCCGCAAGTGATGGACAGCCGGTTTCTTCTAGTACCAAGCCTCGAATGGTGTCATACCTTCCACGGACTTCGTCGGCACCCGGTTCAGGAGGTACACAGCAGTCATCACCGCCTCTCCCCAGAACCAGCCCGGTAGCCCCTTCGCCTTCAGCATACTTCGTGCGGTGCCGACAACCGTGGCATTCCGGCGCTCGACAACGCCGTTCTGTTGCGGGGAGTATGGAGCTGTCAATTGCCTTTGAACACCATCAGCCATGCAATACTCCATGAACTCCTTGGAAGTGAACTCCCCTCCACGATCCGTGCGGAGTGCCATCAACTTGCAGCCGGACTCCGCCTCTGCCCGTGCTTGAAAATTCTTGATAGCAGCTGCTGCACGATCCTTCGACGGTAGCAGAAACACCCACATGAAGCGGCTTCGATCGTCAACAAGAAGCAGGAAGTAGTTGTTCCCGCTTGGCGTTGCAGGTGCCACCGGCCCACACAGATCACCATGGACCAGCTCGAGTGTGCGCTCCGCCCGCCACTGCGCCTGGTCCGGGAACGGCGTTCGTCTTTGCTTGCCAGCAAGACACGCCTCGCAGAGCTGGTCCACCTGCTCGATGACAGGCAGTCCGCGAACCAGTTCTTCACGCGCCATCTTCCGCAGCGCCGGCATGTTGATGTGGTCGAGCCTGGCATGCCATCGCCAAGCGTTCTCCTCGCCCCGCACCGCAAGGCACACCGGCCGTGCCACGTCGACGTTGAGCACATACAACCGGTTCCTTGCGCGCGCGATCCTCGCCAGCAGACGCCCGTTGGGCTCGCGGATGCTCATCACCCCATTCTTGATGTGGACGTCGTATCCCACCTCGTCGAGCTGCCCCATACTCACGATGTTCGCCGTGAGCTGGGGTATGAAGTAGACGCCGGAGAAGGAGCGGTGTTCTCCATTCTTGCCGGAACAGGCGATGCGCGACCTTCGATCTCCGCCACCGAGTCGTCGCCGAACCGCACCGACCCACACACCGCCGTGTCCAGATCCGCGAACGCCGCCCGGGACCCCGACATGTGGTTTGTGGCACCGGTGTCGCAGATCCATGACTTGGAGTCGCGCTCCTCCTTCGATCCGCGGTGGATGAAGACCTTCTCCTCCCGCAGGTGTACTAGGCCACCCGACCCAGCCAGCTCCTCTCCTGTTCCACCGGCAGGAGATGCGCACGGCAGTGGTTGCACCAGCGCCGTCTTGGGTGCGCCAGGGCCCATGGCGCAGGGTGGTGGAGAGCATGACCGCGCAGGCGATATGCCTTGAGATATCGGTGGCGGCGGTGTGGGGTGTGGGGAATCGCAGTCGACGGCGGTGGTATGGGGAATTTCTTGCGATGTGCCTGGAGACGAGACGCAGTGAATCCTTGGTGTTGCCCTCATCAGCATTAGGGACTCCTCCTCTTGGGCCACGTTGGCCTGCTCTTTCTTGGGCTTGGATCGGCATTCTCGGGCCCAATGGCCAAGCTTCCCACATCTTCTACACTGGTCCTTACCAGGTTTGTTGGAGTAGCTTGCCTGCCCTGAAGACGAAGGCGTGCTCGAGCCAGCACCACGCCCTTCTGTGCACCTTGCCGCGATGGGGGGCGCCTCAGCGCCACCATTCGACTACTTGTCTGCCTCACGCTGCTTCCACCGCGCCTCCCACGCTTCCTCCGTCAGATACAATTGCCCGTTGTGGTGAACCGTTGACGATGGCACCTCAAATTCGGCCTCCGCTGCCTTCAGCCGCCCAGTCGCCTCCGCCAAGGTGAGTGTGGACACATCCAGGAGTGTTTGAATGGCGACCACGATCTGCTTGAGTCGGGACGGCACACTGCTTAAGAACTTTTCCACCACCTTTGGCTCTTCAACCGGTTCGCCGAGCGTCGCAAGGTGTGACACCATGCCGCTCAGGCGCAGGGAGAAATCCTCTACGCTCTCGTCCTCCTTGAATGCCGCCATGTCGAATTGCCGGCGCAGATTCTGCGCCGTTGACTTCTTCACGCGGTCATCTCCGATACGCATGGTTTTGATTGTCTGCCATGCCTCCTTCGCCGTTGCCTTGTCCGCAATGAGCGCCACCATCTCATTGGGACGGCGCTGCAGAACATCGAGCGCCATCATGTCCTCCTGCGGATCACCGCCTCCAGTTTCCACCGCCGTCCAGAGTCCCCTCGCCTTCAACTTCACCTTCATGAGCAAAGCCCAATCTGAGTAATTCGTCTTGGTGAGTGCGGGGTAGCTAGTCCCGCCGCCCACCTCACGAATTACTCTCTGGATCATGGCTCCGCCAGAGCTCTGGGTGGTGTTGTCGCCGGTGCGCGGTGGTGGTAGTGTAGGGCCAGTCATGGTAGCTCTGATACCACTTGTCAGAGATCACCGAAGAGTCGATCCTCCAGATCGCCGGTGAACTCCTGCAGCACACACAAAACTCACGCGAACACACAGTGTAGAAACAATGAACACGATCTTGTTTTGTGCTGTAAACTGGACAGCTTTTCTCAATGTATTAAGCAAACTTAAATACTGAAATCAGAGTAGGCTTACAAAGGAAACAAAAACAGGGAAGGGAAACTAATCAGCTAAACTTGGCAAGAAATGTTTTCCGCCATTACAGGAAGCAAAACTAGGCAACAAAGATTACGAATATCATTTCCTAACAATGATCGGTGCACAAGGATTAATCAACATTGCTGGTGCTAGTGGGGTGAGGTATCATCAAAATGGGCCACTAACTTCCTGTCAACTTTAATCAACTCAAGTTAAAGGCACCTACAACAAGCAGCCAAGATGCTGGTTGCTGCCCCATGAATGGAGTTTTATCATCTTGGAGAAGAATTCAGTACCTGCATTTGCACAATCGTTGAGTGCTGATAAGCATGAAAGATTGCGACATTGTTGACGTTATCTGTAGGGCCATCTCAACTCTGAATCACTAGTTTAGCATCAAACAAGAACCAACGCCAATTGTCACTATTATATATCCTCCGAGTTTGGATTCTTAAAATTTTTATTTGTTTTGTTTGTTTCCACGTGATTTCATATGCATATGTGGTAGTGGGTGGGCAGGCAAGGTTTTGCTTTGCCGCATGCAGTTCCCAATATTGACTTCTGCATGCAGTAGACACTACATAGACTGGTCTGAGTATTGTGTATCAAAATCTCCAAATATGCAGAGCCTGGTGATTTTTTGTTTAAAAAAAAGAGAGAGAGAGACTGAGGAAGGAAAGGAAGAGGCATGCTAGATAGCTACCTTCAGCAATAACAACAGCAGCAACCACATTGGTTCGGACCATTTGGTTGGATGTAACTTTCAGCGGTTGGATGATGCTTTATCCCTTTATGTACACTGATTCATTTACCTTGCCCTTACCAACCTATTGCTAATGGTCGGTCTTTAGCAGCTGATCGAACCTATTCCTCAAATACCATCTGATTCATTTCAATCTGACTGCAAACCCATATCATGGCGCTGGTTATCTTAACACCGCCGAACTGAA
This sequence comes from Guadua angustifolia, assembly GCA_036346375.1. Classification (NCBI taxonomy): domain Eukaryota; kingdom Viridiplantae; phylum Streptophyta; class Magnoliopsida; order Poales; family Poaceae; genus Guadua; species Guadua angustifolia. The sequence continues at coordinate 721,767 of CM070503.1, forward strand.
AAGGTAATCAGCCCCCCCGGGTGCCAACAGGAAAAAAGGGAACTCCATGAAAGAGAATGTTTAGGTCTATGCCTATCTCTAAGACCGACTGTTTGATCGATGAGCACGAACTCACACCACTCTCACAGAAAAAATCTTGAGACATTTTTGTCACACCTTTTCCTTGCATGATGCGGAAAAGGTCTATGGTGTTATGATATTTTCTGCTTCCTTATCCTGAACTTTTCGATGGTTACACACACTCACCTCGCCGTGTTTCTAAAATGGCCACTAGGTTCAGGCATTTCTGTCTCGAAGACCTTTCTGCTATCTCTGCATTAGAACTTAATCAGAGGCAGCAGATGTGAGTAGCCATGATATTTCTGCATACTAGTGCTCCAGCGCACGAAATATTGTACGCTGGTTGCCTTGCCTGCTGCATTTTCTAGTGGCAGTCCTTGTCTTTCACAACTCACACAGTTACAGAGCCAAATTATGGTAAAGAAAAGGGAATAAAACCTAAACGAGTGTCAATATGTGGATAAATTTTAGGTCATTTCTTTCGGAAGAACACCTCTAAGCATTTCCCCGAAAATCACATGATTGCCTTCTCGGTCCACCGAATAATCTCCTGTAAAAATACGAAGATTCAGAGTCAAATAGTCGATCCATATTGCGGAGTGATGGTGAGGTACATCCATTGAATGCAGTGGTGTTGAGATGAACGGAGTAGTGGTGCTGGTAGTTGTACTGGCTAGCTAGCTTGTTTATCAATTACAAACAGATAGTAACGCAAAACCGCCTTCTCTGCTCGCAGTTGCAGCTTGTCGCTTTGGACTGGACCAGCCCGCAGTCACACCGCATTCAGTGCTCAAAATCCGTACAAGCACAGTCCAAATCAAATAATTGTATTTTTTTTCCTACTCTTCACTTCAGTGTTACCGGTAGCCGAACTGACATGATTTGTTAGAAAGTTGGATCAAATTAGTAGTTCTCATCGTTGTACTCGGACACCCGTGTCAAAAAAAATTGCTAAATCAGATATCTCAGAATTTGAGTCGGATTCCAACTCATATGTTCGATTAAGTAACATTTTTATTGTTAAAAAAATTGTCAAATCGGATACCCGAACCGGAATCAGATTCAACTCCTATATCCTGTGTCCATGTAACACCGGTTCTCATTAAGTAAGACTGCAGTTAGATTACTCAGACTGAAGTCTGAACTCTGAAGTGTACCAGCAAAATTAGAATTACATGTATGGTCATTAGTCACTACATATATAAATCTATTATATTATTAAAGCAGAATTAAAAGAAGCCACCACGTTCGCTCTCAAGGCTAGAAATTCTCATATTAATCGGAGAGAAAAAAAGATATACACCATTGATCATAGTGTGTTCAGATTATAACGGTCTAGATTAAAAAAAGAGTTTGTGTCATGTACAATACAAAATGAGTTTGTGTTATGTACAATACAAGAATAACTGAAATTCAAAATAAAAATAAAATAAAAATCAGAAATTTGATTTCTATACGATTAAAAGAAAGAGTCAAAGTACAATAAAAATTCGAAAAAAAGATAAATTAATAACATAATTTCCATACAAACATCAAAATAAAATTGAAATTCGAATACAAATTTAAAAAAATAAAATATAATTAAAAATCTAATTTCCAAACAAACATCAAAATAAAATTAAAATTTGGAATAAATTTTTTAAAAAATCCATAATAAAAATAAAATATAATTAGTATTCGATTTCCATACGAACAATTAAAAGAAAGAGTTCAAGTACAATAAAAATTCAAAAAAAAGATTATTAATAATCTAATTTCCATACGAACATGAAAATAAAGTTGAAATTCAAAATAAAAACATAAAAAATCAAAATAAAATATAATTAGTAATCTGATTTCCATACGAACATTAAAATAAAACTAAAATTTAGAATAAAAATTAGCTATTGGATTTGTATACTGAATTCCAACATAAAAAACTAAAATTTGGAAAAAAAATTAAAAATAGAAATTTGATTTACAAAGGATTAAAATAAAGAGTCCACATCAAGTACAATAAAAACAAAATAAAAGTAGAAATTTTATTTCCATGTGATCATCAATTTAAAAATAAAATTTAAAACAAAAATTAATTAAAATTAGTAATTGGATTTGTATACAAATACCAACCCAAAACTAAAATTTAGAATAAAAATAAAATACAATTAGCAATTTGATTTCCATACGAACTCTAATGTAAAATCCTAAATAGGTTAAATTAGGAATAAAATGAAATAAAAAAATACCAATTGAATTTGTATACGATACCACCTAAAACTATATTAAAAAAATCTATGTCATGTATGATCCAACAACACACAAATATAATTTGAAATAAAATAAACCAAAACATGCTAATTTGTTTTGAACAAGAATTGAGTCAATTCAATTTCCATATGAATTTCTAAATAAAATCCTAAATAAATATAATTGGCATAAAAATTAATGAAACATTAGCTATTGGATTTCTTTATGAATTAAAAAAACTAAAATTTGGAATAAAAATAAAATAAAAAGAGAAATACCAAAGCCGAGGGAGCCAAAAACCGTGATGAGTGATGAGCATCTGTATTGTTGAAGAAGTGAGTAGCAAAAGAAGTTTGATGATGAAGAGGCCCTGTAGAGACTAGATGAAACTTTGCATGGAAGATGAACCACAGAGGATATATATTTATTGGGTAGCTAGAAACATGCCATCACTGCTAAAGGACATGACATCACACATGATGGTGGGAAAAATCTACATATTGTTAGATAACGACTAAAGCAAACATACTAACATCATAGAAAATGGGAGAACGCCGCATTTGTGAGGAAACCACATCATTGAGTTGGCAAACATTGAATAAGAGAAGCGACCGATATGGGACAAGCGTAAATCAAGCATGTATAATATATTGCATGTGTGTATGTATGCATGAATTTGTTTGAATTAAAACAGGTTGCAAAAAACTCAGAGTGGAGATGGTGATACTATATGGAATAGGCTTGGGGCCATTAGTGAGAGCATAATAGATTTGGGGCCACTGATAAGAGCATGACGGATGTCTCCGGTAAGATAAGCAATACTTGTACATGTATACATTGTATAGTAATGTTATAACGTTCAGTATTAAATAATAATTGAAGAGAAATAGAAGGTAGTTATATGATAGAGTATTGCATTAAAAGGATAGCAGTTGAGAGAGGTTGATAAAAAATTGGGTTTGCTATTGGTGGTTGAAATAGAAAAGTTGTAGAGTCATCAATAAGAGATATAAGACATATGATTCTGTGGGGTAGGCATTGTGTAAGAAAGATACGTTCAAAGTAAGTCGTCCATGGTGTATCAGTATATAAGTAAGCAATGTACCCTAATACCATGTAAAATAATCAGCGTGTTACTTGAGATTAAATAGAGGTACATGTGTTGCATATATTTTTAAAAAAGAGTTACTAATAGAGAAAGAACAGGGGTATATAACTATATGATCTATGCAAGATGAAGAGTTGCTACGTTTCTAAGAACGTCCAATAATTTATTATTCTCAATGATTTTCTTCCATCAAAGCTTTTACTTTAATTACATTCTTTAAGTTGAATTTTTCTTCAAGCTTTTATTGTCATTTTTAATATCTATAGTGTCTTAAAAATCTAAATAGTCTACAAAATACGTTTATATATTCTCAAGCATATAAGTTATATCATTTGATACTATAGACTTTTAAGAAAATCTAGCCGCGTAAATACACGGATCATCCTGCTAGTTATTACATATCTAACTGCCTACCAATTACACACGATAAATAGTTGCATGAGGAATCAAATTAGAAGCACTCTTTTTTTCCCAGTTGTCTGGATGCACAACGTGCGATTCATGTTTGTTCAGAAGCCATGACAATGAGCCATGGCCTTTCCAGATTTTTTTTGTATCTTAGCGCCGTCCACGTCAGATTATGCTTCGCAAAGCATGTCGCTACAGTGGAAAATGGAATATGATTCTCTTTTTTTGTTTTTGTTTTTGTTTTTGTTGTTGCTACAAAGATTACAGAAATATATAACTAGTCGTGAAAACACTTATAGAGAGCATGTCTCCAAGCACACAATGTACACACACGGTGTACTAGTTCAAGAAATATCAGATGAATATCTGGAAAGAGACAGTGGAGGCCTCATGCGATGCGAAACCTAATAGTCTTGAGATGATTTTCCAATCCCATGTAGTAGTTGTTTTGGACATATTTGTAGTCAAATTTTTGAAACTTTAACTGTGAATATCTTTTTAAATGTTTAAATTGGATATATGGAAAGTATATGTGTAGATTTATCTCAAAAAGTATTTTCATAATATTTATAATTTGTTTAAGTTTTATAAATATAGTATACTAGAAATTAGTGGTCAAAGCTATATTTTGAAGACCGTGTTAATGCTTAAAATGATAAATATTTGTGATAGTAAGGAATAATGAGAAGCCTGAGAAACCAAATAGAAAGCATCAAGGAAATGAAAATCCATGAAAAGCAAAAGCAAAGGAAAAGAGGGAAAAGATGGGAGGGCACTAGGGCAGTGCACGGTTTTGCCAAACCAAAAAAACCGTGCAAGAAAAGTCATTTTGAACCGGTCAACTTGGTTTGACATATTTACGGTACTCGGTATGGTATAGCAAAAAAATTGATTTTTAGGATACGGTTTTTTGGTACAAACGGAGTAAACCAAAATAAACTAAATATAGAAATAAAAAAATACATATATAATTAGATAAAGTGATGATCAAATGCATATAAAGCACGATTCCATATGGAAACAATATCGCTAGATTTGTCAAAATAATGGTCAAATATGTGTAATAATTTTTACTAACGTATAATTAGATAAAGTAATGATCAAAGTTGTGTATTAGAAACCGTATCCATATCCAAAAGGACAATTAAAAAAGAATAATTCACGTTAGTTTGATAAATATGGTATTTATCGATACTGAACCGAAACATTATAGTATTTACCGATACCGAGCCAAAATTCTATTTAATATATTTGATATCACATTTCAATCGCCATATTTTTTTAAAAAAATATATAACCATATTTTAAAATATATATATTTACCAAACCATGTTTATCAAATATACCGAATGCAAACGAGCATGCAGAAGGCCCCTCCATCCTCTTTCGTTTTCCGTATTTTTGTCCTCGCTTCCTCCTCTTTTTCCCATCCATCCATTATTGTTTCCCTCGAATTGAGATCCACCGCAGTAGCCAACGGTTGCTGGACAAAAAGAAATAGTAATTCATATATTCCCTGTAGCATCGATCTGAACGTTTCTACGGTGCTGACTGTCACAGCACCGGGTGGCTTCCCCTCCACCTACCTCGGTCTCTCTCTTCTTGAACCCGACCCATCGATTCCTCGCTGGCACCCCTGCCACGCCTACCTCGCCCCACTCCCTTTCTTGCGCGCCCACCCACCTATGCACGCACTCGCAACTACTAAAGCCCATCGCCACGCGCGGTCTCGCACACACACAGCAATTGATTTTACCCTTCTTCTTCGTGAGCAATTACAAGTGTTCTTTTGTCTCATCTTTCGACGGTTCTTGTGTGGAAACCCGGATCTTCTTGAGGGCTTTCCAAGGTTTATGAGGAAAACAACGTAGCTGGCCAAGATTTCAGTGGAACTCCTGTTTATCTCTCGAGAAGAAGTTCCTTGCCAGTTCTCGGCCGTGGGAGGGCGTTGCCGGTCAAGTTCTGAGGTGTTGGCGGTGAAAAGCCGGCGTCTTCCTTGTGGTATTACTATTCTCAGTGCGAAGAAGAATTCCGTCTGTAAGTTTTTGGGATCTTGAGAAGTGGAGCTTTCCTGGGGTTCTGAGGTTTGGGCATTGGCCTTCTGATTCGGGCTCTATCAGTGGTAAGAAAACTGCGTCTACCTCCCAAATGCTCACCCCCCCCTTGCATTAAAAGCTTTGATTTTTCAACTAACTAACTAATCCCGGCAGGAAATTTCAGATGAAATTGAGGCTCTGTGTGCAAGCCCTCAGCCTCAACTTCTTTCTTTAGCAGGTTTTATTTCGGTGCCAATTGCTGGAGTGATGCTTTGTTTCCTGACGTTGAGTTTCTTTGCTTGATTTGGGCAAAGCTGTCTCTCCTTTTGATTTTGAGGAGAAAAGAAAGACCCTTTTTTTCTTCACTCCACCGTTTCTTAGGTTCCAGCAAAGCCCTCCCTTGTCAAGTTAAAATACATATAATTACTACTGCAGTCCGTAACGTTCCTATGTTGTAATTCCTTTTCCTCTAGGCCCCTTAGCCAGGATTCGGTTCTCTCTGACTTCTGTCCCTTCCGCTTTCTGTTCGGGCTCACTTTAACCTGTACTACTTTTTCCTTCCCGCTTAATGAATGGCACTAAAAACAGTTAAAATACATATGTACTTATGTTAATACGAGGCCTAAACGTACTCGTTAATCCTCAACGCGCAAATCAAGGCTTCGAACCAAAAGAAAAGGCTTAATTTTGCTGACCATAGATGTTCTGTAATTAGGTCTAGTCTAATAAGGTGTTCTGCTGGCCTTTCACTATAAGAGAAGTTGTGCCCCATTTGGTGATATTTGTATCAAGTATACGACAAGAACGACTAATTGAGAGTCCAGTAGTCCACTCCACTGGCCCTAGGAAAAGCTCTAGACTTTCAAGTGGGAATAGCATACTCTAGTTTGGGCCTGACTTACATCACACGATTGGAAATGCTCTACCATTTTCACTGGATCATTATTAAATCTCAACACAGCAGCATATCTTCGTACATACAAAATTACAAACAATCGCTTTTGAGCATGGTGTAATTTGTTGAATGCTATACTGGGCCATCTAGCAGCTCAATTGAGGTGCTCCTCATCCTTATAGACTATTCCCAACAATCTCCCCTCACACATTCGCCTCTTCTTGTTATCTATTCCCAACATAATTTAAATGCTATATTTCTAGCAGCTTTGACTTTTAGATCGCCTCTTCTTGCTATCCATTACATTTTTTTTTACTACTCAGGGTACTACTAGAATCTGTGACGGTCTTTGTCTGTGATACATCAAGAAGTTTTATCTCCAAATAGGAACAGAATGTAAGAGAATCTATGCTATGTTCAATTGTGTTGTATATATTGTTCATAGCAGTGCCTTTGAGCTTTATTTAGGAAGATTTTAATGACTCTGCTACTTGTGGATTGCAGCCTGTGCCTTTTTTGCTGGTGTCGAGTGCTGCGGTTGGTTACTTCAGACTTACATCACATCTAAAGATGTCTTTTCGAAGCATAGTTCGTGATTTCAGGGAGAGCTTTGGAAATTTATCAGGGCGGAGTTTTGAGGTGAGAATTTCAAGCATCCCAGGCCTTTCGGGTCATCACAGAGGGAAGTCTCTTGGATCTTCAAGTGAGCTGCACGATAGGCTTGTGGTAATTCAGCAAAGCAGGTGGGCTAGCCTTCCTCCTGAGTTACTTCGTGATGTGATGACAAGGTTGGAGGAAGACGAGAGCAACTGGCCATGCCGCAAATATGTAGTTGCTTGCGCTTCCGTTTGTAGAACTTGGAGAGAGATGTGCAAGGAGATAGTGAGAAATCCAGAATTTTGCGGAAAGCTCACATTTCCAGTATCTCTGAAGCAGGTAATGAGTGAGTTCAATCTGAATGCAACTTGAGTTTCATGGAATTCTATTGGGTTGACTAATGTTAGTGAGGGTTAAACCCTGTGCATCACATGCGTTTTCCCCTCGATTATCATATCAATTTTTCCCACTTAATACTTAGTAGGAAAACTCCGCATTGAAATATTCTGTTCAAGTTTGCCCCTTTTATTTTTATAAAATTATCTCTCTTTTTCTTTTTGTTGAGATATGCTATTTCCTTATCTCTTACCACTTGGTTGAATTTCTCATGCACAGCCTGGACCTCGAGATGGAGCAATCCAATGTTTCATAAAAAGGGACAAATCAAAACTAACTTATCATCTCTACTTGTGTCTTAGCTCTGGTATGTTTGTGTAATTATGTTGCACTTTTCCCATTGATATCCTAATCAGCAGTTTTTTTTTATTCAATCTTAATACTCGGTAAATATGTATGCCCATTGAACAGACAAACTGGAAAGTACAGAAAATTTTCTATTTTCAAAGTTGTCAAATCTTTGTCTTCAAATTTAAAAGCAGCAGTTTTTTTTGGGGTGTCTGTTCTTGTGTGAAAACTCCTGCCAGTACTATCAGTGATGAACCTAATGCTTGGTGGAGAACTTTGGTGGTCATTTTCAGTAGTTTTGAAAGTCTTGCTCTAGTACGAAGTTTCAGTCTGTTCAGAAGCAGGAATACCGGAGGTGAATAGAGTAGCATAAATCAGAACAACTTGAAGAGGAAAACTTGTGAGGTGCATGGAAATTTTGTAATCAAGTACTGAGGAATACATCTTAATGAATGTTTGAATAGAATTTGATTTTAATCGTGCAGTACCTAAGCCATATGGTAATTATTGCCCTCAGGCTAGTCTTCTGTGATATTTCTGCTTGTCTATTCATCACTACCATTTTGTAAACAACATATACTGGTTCCATTGTCCCTTCGAAAATGATATGTTTAGATATGAAGATTGCAATTATTCAGGCGTATCTTAATGGTTGTGCTCGCTACTCTTTGCTTGTCACTTTTCTTCTTTCCTGCAGCTAAAATTTATGCTGCTTCAGTCCATTACATACATAATGATTTTCAAGCTCAACTAGAGGTGTGCTGTGCCATAGTTGCCTGTTTCCCGTTGTATAGAAGACTTCGCCACCCACAATGAAATTGTAGAGATGGCCCTATTAAATTCGCATATATGCAAGCAAATTTGATGCAGAGCAATAAATAGTATTATTAAACTATGGCAAAAATAAAATGCACAGTACACTAATCATTTTAATTGCATCTTGCAGCTGTGCTGGATGAGAATGGGAAGTTCCTACTGGCAGCTAAAAGGAGTCGGCGAACGACATACACTGACTACGTCATTTCTATGGATTCTAAAAATTTCTCCCGATCAAGTAGCGGCTACATTGGGAAGTTGAGGTAAACTTTCCTTGACAACAACAATCTTCCTATACCACCCATTGTCACTTGGATGACTTTGGTCGCATATAAATCTAACATACATCATGATACTTCAGGTCAAATTTCCTTGGCACCAAATTTATCGTCTACGACACGCAGCCTCCATACAATGCGGGGACACTTTGCTCGCAAGAAAGGACCAGCCATCGGTTCTCCTCTAGGAAAGTTTCCCCAAAAGTTCCGACCGGTAGCTACCCCATGGCGCAGGTGAACTATGAGCTGAATGTGCTCGGCACCCGGGGGCCAAGGCGGATGCAATGCGCTATGCATTCCATCCCAGCATCAGCGACAGAGCCTAATGGCACTGTGCCTGGCCAACCTGAAGAGCTCCTCCCGAGGATATTCGAGGAGTCCTTCCGCAGCACAACAACTTCCTTCTCCAAATACTCCATTGCAGATCACTCCACAGACTTCAGCAGCTCTCGCTTCTCAGAGCTTGGGGGAGGGACTCTGCAAGATGGCGATGGTGCAGACAAGGAGAGGCCTTTGGTTCTCCGGAACAAAGCACCAAGGTGGCATGAGCAGCTGCAGTGCTGGTGCCTCAACTTCCGTGGCCGTGTCACGGTTGCATCAGTGAAAAACTTCCAGTTGATAGCTGCTGTGTCGCAGCCAGCTTCTGGAGCAGCTTCTGAGCCTTCACAGCCAGCGCAATCTGCACATCAGCAGCCCCAGGCATCCCAGCCCTCCAGTTCATCTCCATCATCCAACCATGATAGCGTGATCTTGCAATTCGGCAAGGTTGCAAAGGATATGTTCACTATGGATTACCGGTACCCGTTGTCGGCCTTCCAGGCTTTCGCCATCTGTTTAACCAGCTTTGACACCAAGCTGGCCTGTGAATAGATCAGCACAATAGCATTCAGAACGGTCCTCTATTGTATGTGTCAAGAGCATTCTCTGTCTGTACAATGTGCACATGTTGCTGATTCAATTCCAGTGTGCTTATTGAACCTATAAAAAGGGTTGAGGCGCAGTGGTGTTTCAATCCCATGTGTCAATCTCTGTCTGTACTATGCATGTATTTTATGTTGCCTGGGCTATGCCATTGGAAGGAGTTGAACTAGCAGATGACATCAGAATTTATTATAGAAGTCAACACATCCGCTCTTAAGGCTAGAAATTCCCACATTAATCCAATGAAAAAAGGAAAGACCTATACTATTAATCATGATGGGTCCAGATTATAACGGTTTAGATTAAAAGAAAGAGTTTGTGTTACGTACAATACAAAAAAAACTAAAATTCAGAATAAAACTAAAATAAAATCAGAATTTTGATTTTTCATACAATTAAAAGAAAGAGTCCAAGTACAATAAAAATTCGAATAAAAAATAAAAGATGATTAATAATCTAATTTCCATATGACCATCAAAATAAAATTAAAATTCAGAATAAAAAAATATAATTAGTAATCTGATTTCCATATGTACATCAAAATAAAATTAAAATTCAGAATAAAAATAAAATATAATTAGTAATTTGAGTTCCATACGAACATCAAAATAAAACTTAAATTTAAAATAAAAATTAGTAGTTGGGTTTGTATACTAATTCCAAAATAAAAAACTAAAATTTGAAATGAAAAATAAAAAATAGGAATTTGATTTCCATACCATCATCAAAATAAAGAGCCTACGACAAGTACAATAAAAACCAAAATTCCTATAAAAATAAAATAAAAGTAGGAATTTGATTTCCATACGAAAATCAAAATAAAAATAAAATTTGAAATAAAAATCAATTAAAATTTAGTTGTATTTGTATATGAATACCAACCTAAAAGTAAATTTTAGAATAAAAAACAAAATAAAATTAGTAATTTAATTTCTATACTGAACTCTAAAGTAAAATCTCTAAATAGCTTAAATTTGAAATAAAAATAAAATAAAAACTACCAATTGCATTTGTAGATGATTCCAACCTAAAACTATATTAAAAAATCTATGTCATGTATGATCCAACAACACACAAATATAATTTGAAATATAAATAAACAAAAAGCTAATTTATTTTGCACAAGAATTTCAGTTCAATTTCCATATGAATTTCTAAATAAAATTCCTAAATAAATATAATCTGGCTTAAAAATTAAAGAAACATTATCTATTGGATTTTTGTATGAATTCAACAAAAAATAACAAAAATTTGGAAGAAAAATAAAATAAAAGGAGAAAAGCCAAAGCCAAAAGCCACGATGACAAGTGGTGAGCATCTGCATTGTTGAAAAAATTAGTAGCAAAAGAAGCTTAATGATGGAGAGGTCCTGGCAGAGAGGAGATGAAGTTTTGCATGGAAGACAAGCTGCAGAGGATATATATATATCTATTGGATAGTTAGAAATGTGCCATCGCTGCTGAGAGATATAACATCACACATGATGGTGGAAAAATTCTCTATATTGTTAGATAACAACTAAAACAAACATACTAACATCATAGCCGATGGGAGATCGCCACATTAGTGAGGAAGTAACATCGTTGAGTTGATAAACATTGAATAAGTGAAGCGACCGATATGGAACAAGTGTAAATCAAGTATATATAATAACTTGCATATGTATATGCATACATGAATTCGTTTGAATTAAAATAAGTTGCAAAAAACTCAGAATAAAGATGGCGCTACTCCATGGAATAAGCTTGGGCCCACTGGTAAGAGCATAACAAGTGTCCCAGGTAGGGATAAGCAATACTTTACATATATGCATTGCATGTTGATATCGTAACGTTCAGCATTAAGTAATAATTGAAGAGAAATAGAAGATAGTTATACGATAAAGTATTACATCAAAAGGGTAGTAGTTGAGAGAGATCGATAAAAAATTAGACTTGCTATTGGCGGTTGAAGCGAAAAAGTTGTGGGGCGATCAATAAAAGATATAAGACATATGGTTCTACGGGGCAACCAATGTGTGAGGAAGATACATTCAAAGAAAGTCGTCCATAATGTATCAGTGTATATGTGAGTAATATACTTTAATACTATGTAAAATAATCAGCGTATTACTTGAAAGTAAATAGAGATACATCTGTTGCATATATTTTGAAAAAAGAGTTACTAATAGAGAAAGAATAGAGGTATATAGCTATATTATCTATGCAAGATAAAGAATTGCTACGTTTCTAAGAACACCCATTAACTTATTATTCCCAATTATTTCTTCCATCGAAGTTTTTACTTCAATTACATCCCTTAAGTAGAATTTTTCTTCAAGTTTCTATTGTTATTTCTAATATTTATGATGTCTTAAAAATCTAAATAATCCACAAAATATATTAATATATTCTCAAGCATATAAGTTATATCATTTGATACTACAAACTGTTAAAAAAACTAGCCATGCAAATACGTGGATCACCCTATCAGAATTTACATAGAAAGTTGAAACACATGCTATGTGAAGTATACAGAATCTGGAAATTTTACAGTGTATTATATTAGTGGTATATGGGGAATAGTAGAAATTTGATCTAGCTGTTGATTTGCTAAAGTTATTTTTACTACTCTACTATCGAAAAAGGTATAAATAAATACTCTACTAGCGAGTATGATCCGTTGGATGGAAAAGAACAAGGTTCTCTGGAGTCATGATAATTACAACTACTATCTGAACAGGGATGCCTCTTGCCACGAATTATTTTTTTAATAATATTTAAAAAAAAAGATTTACAGAAATAATATGCCAAAGCACAATTTTACAAAAAACAAAACCCTCCTATCGTCATTTAATTGGCGATAGGTTTCTGTCGCTCATGGAAATAGCGACAGAGAACTACGATTGTTGGCGACAGCTCTCTATAACTATTAGCGACAGAGTCAGAGTATTTGTCGCCATTTCAATTGGCGACTGTCGGCGTATTCCGCCTGACAGGCCCGTGATCTACAGACCCGGGTTTGGTTCGGAAGGAGGGCGTCTTCGCAGCTGGCTAAACCTAGCGAGGGGAAACCCTAGGGACTCCCGCACGGCAAGCTTCGGCGTTTACGAACTACGGTGACACAAGGATTTTTTACCCAGGTTTAGGCCCCCTTCGCGTGGGTAATAGCCTTACTTCCTGCTGGATTGCTTATCGAGAGTGTTTTTCTTGGTGCGATACAAAACTTGGGAATTACAAGTTCTTCCTTGGGCTCTCTTGCTATGCTCTTGCTTGTTTTCTTCAACCTCTGGTGACCCCTTCCCTATGCACCCGAGGGCCCTTATATAGGCAAAGCTAGCGGGAGTAGGTAAAGGGGTCATCATCTTGATCCTTACACATTTATCGCCTTCTGTCTTTGTCCGTTCCTCGGCCTCATTAAATGCCGGCGCATGGCTTCGCCCGTCCGCCCGCTGATGTGACCCTTTCTTGACGAGGTTGGTGAGGCGTCGGAGGAATGGGGTTATAGCGAAATCCTTGCGGCAGAGCAGTTCGACATCTGGCGTCCTATGGCTCGAAGCAGTGCACGACGGGGAAGGAGCTTCGAGGTGAAGCCACCTCGCTCCACCTTTTGCCTCATGGCGGCGGCGGCGCGCCTACGCTTACTCATTGGCGCCACGTGGATCGCTTGCCGGCGGCGGCGAGCGTGCTTCACCCACCTTTCGCCGGGCGCCCGTGGGATCGCCGCACGGCGAGCAAAGCGTGCCCGCCCACCGCTCGCCGGGCGCCACATGGATCGCCGCCGAAGCGGCGGCGTGCTTCGCCACTGCTTTCGCCGGCGCCACGTGGATCGCCGCCGGCGAAGCAGCGTCGCCACCGCTTTCGCCGGGCGCCACGTGTGCTAGGTATCTTGACCACTTGGTTGACCGCTTTTGTGCGGCGGAGAGGGTACCCAGCAGCAATCTGTTGACATAGCCGGGCCATACGGAACGCGCCAAAGCCTCTTTTAGAACCCTCATTAAATGCTGGGTGCGTTCCTGGGTGGGGCCTCCACTCATGAGGATACGACCGCCTCGGTTCCCTCTCGAATCTGTCGATTCACCTTGGGACCCGAAACGGCGCACGATCTTATCCCTTTGTGAACCGTCGGTGCCAGCGCCGCATATATAGGTACACTTGTATCAAGCGGTTCACGCCTTCTGCTTCCTTGCGCCCTTCCATTTTCGCTCCTTCGTCTTCTTCGTCCAAAGCCTTGCCTTCTTTGCCTCCATGGCGCAACCCATCCCTCCTTCGACCGCGGATACTCTCGCGGTAAAGAGGATGGCCGTCATAGCGCCGGAGGGCACCTTCGCTTTCCGGGCGGGGACCGCCACGCCACAGTGCCTTCGAGCGAGATCATCATACACTCTGAGAGCGATGGCGGGCTGGTCCCGCCCTTTTCGATTTTTTCCTCACCGTACTTCATTTCTAGGGATCCACCATCTTCATCTTACCCCCAACTCCATCATCTTTCTCTCCATCTTCGCATACCTCTGTGAGATGTTCATAGGGGTAATGCCGAACCTTCCTCTCTTCCGCTACTTCTTCCTCATCACGCCTCCACCGACAATGAGGTAGTGGGGAGTTACTATTAAATCTTGAGGCGGGATGGCCTCCACTACATCGCCTTCCACCAAATCAACTAGAAGGCATGGCGCAATGATCGTCAGTCGTCAACGATGACAGCGGGGTCGACGCCTTGGGAGTGCCCACCGGAGCGGCGGAGGCCTCCGAGAACTGGAATTCGGCGGTCGAGGAGACAGCGGAACTCCTTGCCATGGCGACCCGCATCAACGGACTGCGGGGCGCCGGATTGACTGGAGCGATGGTGGCCTGGGACTTCGCATCCCGGAGAATCAGCCCCTTGCGCCGCCGCCACCGCCCAGCATGGCAGTACTCGGGCGACGATGACAGCACACGCACGTGGCCCGGGCGTAAGTCTTCATTCTTCCTTAGTTTTCTTTTCTGCGTACATGTTCTTTCCTGTGGCTCCCTACCAACCGACAGCCAATTTCTTTTGCCTTTCGCCAGGCGCGGGAAACCTGGAGGACATAGTCATCGGCAGATGGCTCTCCGTGCTGATGCCGCTATCCGTGGGCAGTTCATCTTTCGGCTGGCTGCCGCTTCGCCCGATCTGCTGTCTGTGGACCGCTGGAACATGTCGGCGGTTCCCGCTAATGGACTCCACGAAGTCGTCGTGGCGCCACCCATGGCCTTACCGGTGATCGAGGACACGGCTCCTACCGGCGACCGGGCCACGGGCCAGCGACCGATTGCCCCGGATGCCACGGGCTCGGACCCTAAGAGGGCCCGCCTGAAACAAACTTCACCGCCGCCATCCGATCCGCCATGCGCGTCTTCACAAGGCGGAACGCGAGCCGCCCGGCTCGATTTCGTCTCCGATGCCACCGCCTCCGGCGCCGCCTCGTTGATCATGGCGCCGACACCTCGACCACGGACCCCGAGCCACCACTCTCCATGGTGGTCAGCGCTTCGATGGCGGGCTCGCTGAGGGTGCCGCCAAAGCGGCCCCTCGAGACACGCCAAGCGCCCAGCGCCGAAAGCGGAGAAGCCCGCCCTAGCGCCTCCGGCCGCCGCCGGGGGGAGAACTGCGGAGGCCGACCCCGAGGCCAGCGCCTCCGGGCTCCAAGCCTCCACGCCGCTTCTCCCCGCCACACGCCACGTCGAAATCTTCACCGCTCGGCGATCTTGAGACGCACGGCAACACCTCGTCGAAGCCGCTAGGCACGGAGCCGAGACCGCCCGCACCTTGGCGTCGGTGAAGGTATTTCTTCTTGAAGCGACGAGGGCGACACGGCGGAGGCGGCTCGGGCGCGAGAGAGGACAGCGCCGCCATGCAAAGCGCGAGCAGAGAGAAGCGAAGAAGCAGGCGGAGAGGACGGAAGCAGGCGAAGACCTCGGGCCGAGTCCTTCCGCCTGCGGCGCAACCTGTCCATCATGCTCAAGAAGGCGTTCCAACGCACCAAGAGGTGCCTAGAACCCTTGGGGGTGGCGCTCAACACGCCACTGGAGGACTCCGTGTTGCAGGTCGCCCACGCGACCAACCAGGCCGCAGAGGCGCTCCGGGGGCTGCCGAAGCCCTGGCCGCTCGTTCGCCGAAGAAGGGCGGAGGTTGCGATCATGACCGCGACCCACATCCTGGCCCGCTGCGCCGGCCGCGACGCTGCCTTCGATCCCATGGCGGTGGTGACAATGGCGTTGAGAGACGCGCTACTCGGCGGAGGCGCGGGTGCGCGCAGCCGCCGAACACATGGCAAACTCTGCAAGTGAACCGGCCGATCATGGACGTCTCCACCTTTGGCGGCGGAAGGCGAGGCGGCGACGAGCTTGACTTTGGCGATGACGACTGATGAGCCGGGCCGCCTTGCCGCTCTTTTTTGTTTTATCTTTATTTGATCTTCATCTGTTCTGCATGCACCAGCGAACTTTGAATATTTCTTAGTCAAAATTACCTGCATGCTTCGCTTACTTCGCATGATCAGTTTCCCTGGGCTAAATCGCCAGGCGGCCAGTCTTCTAGCTTAGCGGAAATGCTCGAGGAATGCTTAGGTTAGGGTGGCGTTCCCGAGTTTCGCCAGGGATTATGCATGTCTTGTTTTTCGCATTACCGAGCGACCGGCCCTTAAGCGTCTGGGCGGCCACGAAGAAGCTTGGGGCGACCACGAAGAGGCTTGGGGGCGACCAGCCCCCGAGCTTGTCGGCGACCACGAAGAAGCTTGGGGCGACCGCGAAGAAGCTTGGGGCGACCACGAAGAGGCTTGGGGGCGACCAGCCCCCGAGCTTGTCGGCGACCACGAAGAAGCTTGGGCACAGCTACTAACAGAATGAGTAGGCATCGCAAGAAAAACACGAATGATATAGGTTCTCGCGCGGGTGATCTCGATCCATTTTTCGGTTTCTAAGTCCTTGCGATTTTAGGAGATCGATCCATGGTCTTTGTCGTCAAAGTTTGGGCTCCCGGAGGGTACTATACTAACGATGCTCGCGGTGACAACCGGCGGTGCCGGAGAACCAACCCGAGGTGTGCGAGCGCTTGAGCATCGTATCTAGCCCACCTGTCGCTCGTCCCTGCCGGACCTTGAACGCGAGCGACTCCATAGATCACCAAGGAATTAGCAGATATATGGAACCGCGACATCCATGTAGAAAAGACTTGCCGCTAAGGGCACGAAAGGACAACAATAGTGGCGAAAGCCTTTTAGGCGACAACTTTACTAACCGCCAAGAGCCGCCAACCGACCAAGGAGATTCTTACCTCATGGTGGCCAAGGCGGCGGCAATGGGCACTTACAATTCCTTCAAGGATAGAATTTACGCAACAACTCTATGTTATAGGAGTTAAATCGAGTTCCTCGCCGTCCTCGGTAATGCCGGACCGCCGGGCCGAGATACCGAGACCACCTTGAAGGGGCCCTCCCACCGGGGAGACAGTTTGTTCAACCCGGCATGCGTCTGGACTCTGCGCAAGACCAGGTCACCTACTGCCAGTGTCCTCTCAGAGACCCGGGTGGCGTGGTACCTTTGAGACTTTCTTGGTAGCGGGCGGCGAGAGCAAAGACGATCCGCACCTCCTCCAAAAGGTTGACATCTTCTCGTCGAAGATCCTCTTGGTCTTCTTCGTTGAACACCGAGAGGCAGCGGGAACCGAAAGCGGCGGCTCGGAGGGAGGACACCTCGCCCGTATACCAGGAAGAAAGGCGTCTCGCCCGTTGCCCGGCTAGGTGTGGTACGGAGCGACCATAGCACCGCCGGGAGCTCTTCCGTCCACCGCGCGCCCCTTTTATGAAGCCGATCAAACGCCCTTGTCTTGAGGCCCTTCAACACCAGCGCGTTGGCGCGTTCTGCTTGCCCGTTGCTCATGGGATGGGCCACCGAGGCAAAACAGACCTTGGTGCCCATTTCTTCGCAGAACTCCAGGAAAGCCGCGCTGGTGAACTGGGTGCCGTTGTCGGTGATGATGCGATTAGCGACTCCAAAGCGGGTGAAAATCCCGCGCATGAATTTAACTGCGGCAGCGGCCGTGATGGCCCGCACTGCCTCGGCTTCGACCCACTTGGTGAACTTGTCGATAGCGACAAAGATGTGGGTGAAGCCCCCTGTGGCCCGCGGGAACGGACCCAGGATATCCAGCCCCCAGACCGCGAACGGCCAAGAGAGCGGGATGGTTTGCAGAGCTTGAGCTGGTCGGTGGGTTTGCTCGGTGAAGAACCGACAAGCCGCATGTCCTCACGGCCGCAAGCATCTTGGAGGCGATGAGGCCAATAAAATCCTTGGCGAAACGCCTTGCCGACTAGAGTTCGGCCGGACATATGGCTCCCTTTGCGCCTCCATGGATATCGAGAGCGAATGCTCCCTTCTTCCCAGTGATGCACTTCGGTAGAACTCCGTTTACGCTCTGGCGATATAGGTCCCCACCTACGAGTATAGCACTTGGCCTTCGTGCAATCTTCTCGGTGAGGCATCATCGTCGGGGATCACTGGTCACGCAGAAGGCCGGATAGGGTCCATCCATCGATCTTCACGCCCAAGGGTGGCGACCACTCGGTGCTTCGCTGGGTACTCATTGGCAGCGCTTTTCCCGACGCCGCCGGCGGCGCCTTGTCTTCCCTCCCGGACTGGGGAATTTGGCGAACGCCGCTTCCTCCCCGAATTGGAGGCCATGGCGATGTACCGCCTTCCCCACCGAGTCGGAGGCGCGACAACCTTGCCGTCGTCCCCACTGGACCGGGGCGCGGCAATGACACCATCATTTCCACAGATCGTGGGCTGCGATGGGCGGTCGCGGTAGTCTTTCTTCAAAGACCCCGACGGAGCAGAGCCCTTGAGGATGCGGGACGGCCCGTCGCAAAAGGTGATTGTCACGCCGAGGGATATGAATATACCCCAAACCTTCAAAGTGACGCTCCATTCTTCGGACCTCCGCCAGGTACGCCGCCATGGTGGGGTCAGAGCATTGGAATTCCTTTCGCGCTTGATTGATGACCAGCAGGAGTCTCCCTTGACTTGGAGGCGTCGGATGCCCAACGCCAAGCGATCATAACCCGCCAAAGAGCCCTCGTATTCAGCTATATTGTTTGTGGCCTTGAACTCGAGGGCGACCACGTACTGGAGGGTGTCCCCGGTCGGGGAGACCAGGACAACCCCAGCCCCCGCGCCTTCCAGCCTAAAAGAGCCATCGAAGAACATGGTCCAGGGAGAAGGTGCGGGAACTTCTTCATCTTCCGGAGCGGCGGGAGTCCATTCGGCGACGAACTCCGCCAGCTTCCGACTTTTGATGGCGGTGCGGGGTACAAACTTGACGTTGAATTCCCCCAGCTCTACCGCCCATTTCGCAATTCGGCCCTCAGCTTCTCTGTTGTGGAGGATCTCTCGCAGAGGGTAGGCCGTGACCACGGTAATTTCCCGCCCTTGGAAGTAATGGCGTAGCTTCTGGACGCCACCAGATGCGTCTGACATCTTCGAGCTGCTTGGTCTTAAGTCTCTGCTTCATGTAACACCTTGCTGATATAGTATACGGCCTTTGGATGCCTTCTCTCTCCGCGATCGACCTGCTGTTGACCACCTCGGGGTGGCGGCTATGTACAAATGCTTGGCTCTCCGTGCCGGGGAAACCAAAGAGGGGAGTGGTTAGGTACCGCTTCAATTCTTCAAAGCATATACAGGCTTCTTGATCCACTCGAAGTGGTTCGTCTTCTTTAGCAGCTTAAACAAGGGCAAGCTTTTCTCTCCCAATCGGGCAATGAACCGCCCCAGGGAGGCCAGGCGACCGGCCAAGCATTGGACTTGCTTGAGCCGCGCTGGCGGCTTCATGTGCTCGATGGCCGATATCTTGTCAGGGTTGGCTTCGATGCCCCGGCTTGATACCAGAAAGCCCAACAGCTTGCCGGAGGGCACACCGAACACGCATTTTTCCGGATTGAGCTTCAAACAATTCTTCCGGAGGTTACCAAAGGTTTCCTCCAGGTCTTGGATCAATTCATCGCTCTTCTTAATCTTCACAACCAAGTCATCAACATAAACTTCCAGATTACGCCCTAGCTGGGGGCGGAAGGTGATATGCATGGCACGCTGGTAAGTTGAACCGGCATTCTTTAAACCAAAAGCCATTCTTACATAACAATATACACCCGTAGGGGTTACAAAAGCAGTCTTCTCTTCGTCTTCAAGTGCCATGCTGATCTGGTGGTATCCGGAGTACGCATCCAGGAAGCACAGCAATTCGCACCCGGCCGTGGAGTCAACGATGAGATCGACTTCATGGCGGTAAGGATCCCAGGCAGCCTTGTTGAGGTCGGCGGTCGACACACATCGCCATTTCCGTTGGACTTCTTGACAAGCACGGGGTTGGCAAGCCACTCGGGATGAGAGACCTCCCTAACAATCCTGCGCTCGGCAGCTTCTCTACCTCCTCTCGAATGGCATCCGCCGCTCGGCGCGCCTCCGGACCTTCTGCGGGGCCGGGCCGCGCCTCGGGGGGCGTTAATCGGTGCTCAATCACCTCCTGGGACCCAGCCATATCGGACGGTTGCGGCGAACACGTCGGAATTAGGCCGGAGGAAGGTGACGGAGCGTCTTCCTATTTGGCGCCGAGGTTGGCGGCAATGTTGACAACCTTCGGGGTTCTCCTCACTCAGGCGACCACCTTTACCTCACCGGCAGAGCAGGTGAGGCACGGTCCGGACCGAGGGCTCCCGAGAAGTGGCGTCTGGCGCCCGCCCGAGTGGCGTCGGCCAGTCTTGCGCGCCTTTGAAGCAGCGCAAAGCCTCGGCCTTGTCCACCACGATCGCAATGGGGCCGGGCGGCCCCACATCTTCACCACCATATACGCGTAGTGGGTGGCCGCCATGAGCCGGGCCAACGCCCGGCCGAAGCGCAGGCATTGTAGGGGAGGTCAAGTCGGCGACCTCGAAATCCACCACTCGGTCGGTAGTTGTCCCTCCCCAAAGGTGACGGAGGCGCACCAGCCAAGGGAAACATACCGACAGGGCTACCCGAAGAAGGGCGGTGGCGCAGATCCGGCCGCGGGATCTGGGCGCCAAGAATCTTGAGGAGGACAGAGGTTGATAGAACTCCCCGCCCACCAACACGCGGCTTAGCCGCACATTCCAACGATGGGCGACACCACGGCCGGAGGTATCGAGGCCGTGGCGCCCTCGGGATGGTCTGCTGGATCGAAGGTGAGCGCTTGTTCGGACCACTTGACATCCGACCCGACCGAGCTCGGCGGCGGCGCAGACCTCCCTCTTCGCCGCTATAGCGGCGTTGGAGGGGAAGGTGGAGGATCCACCATGGATGTAGACCATCGCGTGATCGGCTGGCTGGAAGGCGGGGGCCGGATCTTCATCTTGATCATCGCCGGCGGCGTTCCTTGAGCCGTTTTCCACCATCTTGTCCACGACCCGGCAGCTTGTCGGTCGTGGGTGTTGTCGCGATGGATAGAACATACGGCTCGCCCTCCTTTTGTTTCGCGGCGGTCGTCCTTGCGGCCGCGGCGATCATCGCGCCGATCCCGATGGCCCTCGCGCGGTCGCGGCGATCATCCGCCCGGCCACGGCGGCGCGCTCTTCGGCGCAGATCTTCTCATCATCATCGCGCTCGGCCAAGACTGCTGGTCTCCCCGCCTCGCGCTTCCGCGCCTTCTTGCTTGAGCGGCGGAACCCTTCGAGGTCCCGGCCTCATCCTTGCCATGGCCACCCTTGGGGCGGTAGCGCGCCCCTTTAGCCGCCCACAAGACACTTATGTGCGAGGGAAAAAAGCTCGGAGGTGGAGCTGATGGTACGGGTAGCCATCTTCTCCTTCATCTTGCGGTCGCGTACGCCTCTCCTGAAGGCGATGACGATCGATTGCTCGGAGATGTGGGGGATTGTATTGCGGCAGTGGCAGAACCGCCGAATGAAGTCGCTGGCGACTCCCCTCTCTTGCTCCAGGCGTGAAGGTCGTCCTCCACGGCTGCGCAAAAGGAGCCACGGAAGTTGGCGGACGAAGAGGTCACTAACTTTCCCCACGAGTGTATCGACCCTCGGGAGATTCAGCGACGAGAGCGGCGAGCCTGTCAAAGGTGTTGGGAGGTAGTTAGCCATGACCTTTTCAGATCCGCCACCGCCGCCATCGTCGTGTAAATTTGGAGGAACTCCTCCGGGTTGGTGGTGCCGTCATACTTCTCTATGGCATTGGCGGAACTCGTCGGCCAGTCACACGGCGCAGCCGCGGAGAAGGCCTGCACCCGACAAGTAGAGGAGCCGAGCCGCTCATGGGAGGTCCGGTCCGAGGACCGCGCATGGAGCGCGAGGCTGGCTCTTCAAGGAGTCGGAGGAGTGAACCTCCTCCTTATCCCGAGGATGAGAGCCATGGGGGGCTCTCATCATCGACGCTACCGCCATCGTGGCGGCTCTTGGTCCGGATGGCGCGCAAGCGATCATGGAGGTCATCGCCAGCTGCCGGCGGCTCTCGTCAGATGAGAGCGAGGTCCCCAGTTCCTCGAGGAACGGGACCGGATTGCGCGCCCTTTCCTTGACCCGGCCCCCTGCCGAGGCCCTTCTCGTTAGGCGGCTCGAGGCCGAGAGCGCCTCGCATGCGCCTTAGGCGCCAAAATACGCTTCGGTGCTGTCGGCGGGAGCCCTACCGGAGTTGGGCGCATCCACGAGGCCAGCAATGCTCGCAGACCACGGAGTGGCCGGAGAGTCCCGCGAACTCCACCGGCGGGTGGTCCGTATGGGCACGAGCGCGCAAGTTCTGGCGGGGTGGCGCCTCCATGGCGACTGCGACGCCTGCAGGCTGCTCCACCGCCCGGAGAGCGGCGGCGCCTCCGAGGAGGCGGGTACGACAGCTCCTCGGCCGCGACGGCCGGAGGCGCCTTGATCGTCGCTTCGCCTCTGCGACATTCCGTCTTGAAACCCGCCATTTTCCGACGCGGGCTTGCTTCCAAATCGCGAACGCCGAAATCATGGGAGTTAGCGGAAAACCAGCTACTAGCCCCTACTTGCGCGCCTGTCGGCGTATTCGCCGACAGCCCGTGATCTGAACCGGGTTTGGTTTGGAGAGGGCGTCTTCGCGGTAGCTAAACCTAGCGAGGGAAACCTAGGGACTCGCACGGCAAGCCGGCGTTCTGAACTCGGTGACACAAGGATTTTTACCTGTGTTCAGGCCCCTGGCGTGGGTAATAGCCTTACTTCTGTTTGGATTGCTTATCGAGAGTGTTTTTCTTGGTGCGATACAAAGCTTGGGAATTACAAGTTCTTCCTTGGGCTCTCTTGCTATGCTCTTGCTTGTTTTCTTCAACCTCTGGTGACCCCCTTCCCTATGCACCCGAGGGCCCTTATATAGGCTAGGCTAGCAGGGAGTAGGTAAAGGGGTCATCATCTTGATCCTTACACATTTAATCGCCTTCTGTCTTTGTCCGTTCCTCCGGCCTCATTAAATGCCGGCGCATGGCCGCCGGTCCGCCCATGATGTGACCCTTTCTTGTGAGTTGGTGAGGCGTCGGAGGAATGGGGTTATAGCAGAAATCCTTGCAGCAGCAGTCGACAACTGGCGCCCTATGGCTCGAAGCAGTCTGACAGGAAAGAGCCGAGGTGAAGCCACCTCGCTCCACCGCTTTGCCTCATGGCCTTGTGGCGGAGGCGTATCGCCAGGCGCCACGTGGACTCGCCTGGCCGGGCGCGGCGTGCTCGCTACGGGCGCCACGTGGCCTGCCGCCGGCGGCGGCGTGCCCACCCGCTTTCGCCGGGCGCCACGTGGGCTAGGTATGCTGACCACTTGGTTGACCGCTTTTGTGCGGTGGAGAGGGTACCCCAGCGCAGAGTACGCTGACAGCGACAAAGACCTATTACCAATTTAAATAGCTATAGGGATGTATATTTGTAATTTTTTAATTCATCATATTATTTTTGTAATTTCATTAAAAATATTATTTCAAAAAAAATCCCCCTTGTCGCTGTGATTGAAAGAGTGAAAGATAGATGGCAGAAAGAGAAAAGGTAAAAGAGAAATGTGCACATCTAGCCTACTTAACCATGGAGGGGAAAGAGAAGGAGACCTTTCAGCATTACAACAACATCTAATCATATACCTAGATATGAACTCTTCACTCATCTAGCTCCCTCCTTCATTTTTTTTTTCAAAAATAGCTTCCTCTCAATTTTTTTTTACAAAACTAACCATCTTTCCCATCGTAGAAGGTCTAGAGACCGACACCTGACACCTTCCACATTATAAAACTACGGGAGGCCAAGAAGCAGCGCCAGGGGACCGTGAGAACAAGGCAACATGGGAGGAGACGCTAAGCACGGCACCAGCCAACTTGCCGCGTTCTGGAGCAACAAAAGGCCAGTTGCCGTGCTCAACAGGCACGGAAAGCGATGTGGCTAGCGATTTCTGCGTAATGGGAGTGTGGGAAAAGTACGTGCCTTGTAAACAGTACCTTTCCATGATATTGATGCATAGTCAGTAATTTTCACTTAACTGTAGCATAGGATAGGGCTATTTGAAAAATAATCAGAATGGCACCATTTAAAAAAATGAAGAAAAGGTCAGATTAGCGATCGGTTCCCCAGTTGTACCTAGCAAGTAACTGATGTTGCCCACCATTCACCAACTGGTCAACAACTTAAGCGCCCTCCTAACAATCAATCGACCCAATCATATCGGAAGAACTAGCACCGAGTGTTCGATCTCAGCATATTGCATCGGACGCTCGGTATAACATTTTTTTACAATGTGTGTAATATTTTTTTTCACGCGCACATTTCTACTGTTATCGAAGGAAAATTTTTCACATGTAAAACAAAAATTCACAAGTAGAAAAAAAATATTGCAGCGTCCGAAAAAATCAGACGTCCAACTCTTAGCAATTTTGATCATATATGCAGCATTTTTTAGGAACCTCTCGTCATTAGCTGCAGCTGCGGCTATACTTATCGTGTTGGCCAGTTGCCTCATGCTGCACTGCACCTAGCAGGCTAGCCGTATTTTGTTTTTAAATACATGTTATTTTACAATTTTAACAAGATATTTTATCATTTTACCTTTTATACCTCTTTCCTTTAGCTATTTCAATATCATTTACTATCCAGACTAAAGTAAAATGCAACATACAAAGATATAATAAATAGGGATAATACCGTCTTTTATATATGTGACTTAGTGAGTGGGCAAGAACATATATTTTGAATGATCTTATGCATAAATATATATCGTATTTCATATTCCAATGTAAAATTAGTGCGATGCTCTTTCTATGCCTATAATAAATATCAACTTTACTTTTATATTCTCTACATACATGTATTGAATATAGTGTTTAGATATAATAATTAAGGGTAGTCTAGTTATTATCATTATCTTCTTTATTTTTATGGCAAAAGAAAATATGGTCTATAAATTTATATGAAGGAAGTACTCTACTAATCGAGTGATTTGTTTAAGGACAGGCTGGCCGGCCAGCTTACCGTAGCTACTGTACCTCCTGTTCCAAATATAAGTGGTGAGAGAAAATGACTTTATTGCCTTTCATTCATTCTCTACGACTTCCTCTTTGGAAAAAAAAGGAGAGGTTATAAGATAGACATCATTTATCCGCGAGGATACAAATATTTAGACCGTAATAGAAAAAGGTTTCATAAATTTATCTCAAAACTGTAAAATGGCCAAATTATATTTTCTTCCGTCATAAATAGTTGTCGTTTTAGATATCGATACGATCTAAAAAATATGGTTTTGGCCTCTAATTTTGATTATAATATATTTATAAAGCTCAATAAAAATTATAATATTATAAAAACATTTTTTAAGATAAATCTATATATATAATTTTTATATATCTAATTTGAATATTTTTTAAAAAATTAACGATGACTACTAGTCCACGTGTGTGAGTGGAGGGAGTACCAATGTAGCAGTAACAGAGTATCATACATATACTAAAGATGGGAGGCAGAGGTCGTTTTGAGTCGGGCCGCGTGGCTCGGCTCAAAAAAAATTTCGTGTTTAAATTCCTCTAAAAATCTGTAATTATGTATAGGTTTTTCCACGGTTTTTTACGAAAAGGACCTTCTGGTTCAGAAAAATCACGGATCTTTTGTGAGAGAACCCTAAATAGATGCTGAAAAAAATGTAGTGACGTTTGGAATACTAAAGATGGGAGGAATCACGGCCTCTGGTCGTTTTGAGCAGAGCCGGCTGCGTGCTCGGCTCGGCTCAAAATTTTTTTGCGTTTAGGTCCCTCTAAAATTCCGTAATTACGTATAGATCTTTTCTACGGTTTTTTACGAAGAGGATCTTCTGATTTAGAAAAATCGTAGATCTTTTGTGAGAGCACCCTAAATAGATACTGAAAAAACGTAGTGACATTTAGATCATTTCGGCTATTTTTCACGAAAAGGACCTTTCGATTTAGCGCAATCGCAGATGCACTTGTGTCCTTTGAACCGTTTCTCGTATTTCCTCCACGATTTAAAAAAAAACACTGACAGAAAAAACGAAATTGTTTCCGCGAAAAAAACAATGCACGGCCAGCCGGCTTGGCTCGTTTTTTCCTTTTCACGTGTAGATCCCTAAAAAAATTGCATAATTACGTATAGATCCTTCCCGCGGTTTTTTACGAAGAGGATCTTCTAGTTCAGAAAAATCACGAGTCTTTCGTAAAAGAACCCTAAATAAATACCGAAAAAACGTAGTGGCGTTTAGATCATTCCAGTTATTTTTCACAAAAATGACCTTTCGATTTAGCGCAATCGCGGATGCGTCTATATTCTTTTAGCCATTTCGCACGTTTTCTCGATAATTTAAAAAAAAACACCGGTTAAAAAATAAAATTATTTTAAAAAAAAACAACATACGCGACGTTACCCACCGTGAAAACTATACTAGCGAGCAAATCGCTGCCACTACTACGTGGAGTAGCTCGGCTCGGCTGGCTTGTCGTGTAGTTTGGGGTTATATTAAGTGCTAAACAAAACGGCGGCCGGTGATGAAGGGAAGAAATGGAGCGCTAGATATTTTTTTTCCTGTGGGGCACACCTGTCATTCGCACGCTTGATGACGACGGCGGACCGGACGGGCCAATCAAACTTCTAATATCAGAGCAACTCCAATCCAAACCCCTATATTTTCCCCCTAAATCACTCAACTAGGGGTGGTATAAAAATTAGAGTACTCTATATCAAATTTGTCTCCAACCCACACTCCCTATTACTCACCCCTGTTATTTATCTAAACATTATTATTACTTTGCATCCATGAATTATTATTTTAAAATGAATAAAAAAATGCCAAAGAAAATAATAGGGGAAGAGAAGCCCCCTAGATGTAGGGGTGAGAGAGTACCTCCTAAAATAGGGTTTATAATATGGGTTGGGTTGGAGCTTATATTTTTCTAAGTCTCCTTAGAGCATCTCCAGAGAGCCCTAAACCAAAAACCCTAAACCTTAAAATAGGGACTTTAGTAAAAATACTGGTCCAGTGAGGCCTCTAATCCAACCCCTAAAATTAGGAGGCCCTAAATTTGCCTCCTCATTTCAATTCTGGAGCCCCTAAACCAACCCTAAACCTTAAAATAGGGAGTTAAGTGAAGGATGACTTGCATTAGTTCATTGCGGTGGCGTGTCTTTGCTAGATGAGTTGCAACTATTGCATCTGCATCTGTTGCTGAAAATTTTGAAAATTTTAAATATCATGTTTTTAAATTGTAAATGTTAATATGCTTATGTTTTATGTATTACAAATATTTTTGATTGAATTTTAGTGGTGTCAAATGAAGATTATACATAGCGGATATGTTAAAATAGGAGAAAAAAGTAAAATAGGGGCTAAGATTTAGGGGATGTTGTTGGACTTGTGCTCTGAAAATATGGCCTCAAAAAATAGGGGGAGTCCTTAAATTCAAAATAGAGACCCTATTTTAGGGGCCCTTGCTGGAGATGCTCTTATAATTTAGGATAGGAGGAGGTTTAGGGGGTGGGTTAGGGTTGCTCTCACGTGGCTTTGACCTTCTCTACAGGCCTGGCCAGCTGAGCAATACTCCGTTCCTTTTCGACACGTGCTCCTCTTGTGCGACTGGGTTACAGCTTGGAAATGGAAGTGACCACGAAACCCAACAGTTGCATGCTTTTTTTATTATTATTGTGTATTTGTGTGTGTCAAGTTTGGTGCCGATATCCTCTCCATCCATGGCCTGCCTCTGTCAAGCTTGGGTTCTCGATTAATTACTCACTCCGTTCGTAATTATGGCATGTATTTTGACTTCGTATAAGAATTAAAGTTACACATTGAAATTGAGATACATATGAAAAAAATAGCTTAGATATCCACACTTAATTGCCTTAGGGCAAATACAATAGCAAAATCTAAAGTAATAGTAAGCTAAAGTCGGTTTGTACTTAACTGTCTCTAGATATTATGTAATAACTATTTTTTTTTCTTTTGTATATAAATAATCTATCTATATTCCTCTGGCTATATAAAAAATCAAGAGACCAATTGGCTCCTTGCGTATTGCACATTAGTTGTTTTCACAGGATGGAGTATTAATTACGTAGTCTAGTTAGACATCAGGAATTGGTGTTTGTTCACCTACCCCATACAATTACTCTACCGATCTGACATTTTTTCATAACAGGCCACAGCTTTACACTACTTCATTGTGTAATCATAGTCGAGGTACAATCGGTCTGAGTGCAATTTAATTTAAAAGAAAACTCCGACGAGGCGAGGCGAGGCCAGGGTGGAGACAGCCAGCAGTTGGCGTTACGCCGGATTGGCGTTGGTTCCCCCACAAATCCAACTCTGTCCAACCAACTAAGCGAAGCCAAGCCCACCGTCTGTCTGTGTCTCCTCTCCGTCTCTCTCTCTCTCTCTCTCTCTCTCTCTCTCTCTCCTGCTAGCCGAGCGAGAGTGGAAGAGGAGGAGGAGGACGACGAACCAAAATCCAATCAACCTTGCCTGCTCGCCGTGTTAACCCTAGCTCGCTTTGCATGCGACCCACAATGCCGGCCACCGACTCCTCATCGGCGGCCGCGCCACTCACCTCCTTCGGCCGCTCCATCCTCTCCCTCCGCCGCGACCAGATCCCCTTCCCTCACGCCAACTCCTCCGACCTCGAAATCGACGCCTTCCAGCGCCACGCCGCCGACCTCCTCCTTGACCTCCTCCCCCACTCCTCCGACCCCCACGCCCCGGAGATCCTCTCCCTCGCCTGGACGCGCCGCCTCCTCGACTCCTTCCTCATCTGCCTCGAGGAGTTCCGCGCCGTCCTCTTCGGCCGCGGCGCAGCCGCCGCCGCCGCGCGCCCCCCGCTCGATCGCCTCGTCGCCGACTTCTTCGACCGCGCCGTCAAGGCGCTCGACCTCTGCAACGCCCTCCGCGATGGCCTCGACCTCGTCCGCCAGTGGCGCAAGCACCTCGCAATCGCCGCCGCCGCGCTCGCCACCCCCGAACCTGCCGTGCCGCTCGGGGAGGGCCAGATCCGCCGCGCCCGCAAGGCGCTCACCGATCTGACCATCCTCATGCTCGACGACAAGGACGGCAGCACCGGCGTCGTGGACCAGCGCAACCGATCTTTTGGCCGCGGGAACAGGGACGGCCGTGGCCACCATCGCCGGAGCAGCAGCGGCGGCAGCTCAGGGTCCGGTTCCAGTTCCCATTTCAGGTCGCTCTCGTGGAGCGTGTCCCGGTCGTGGTCCGCCGCGCGCCAGTTGCAGGCAATCGGGGGAGGCCTGCCGGTGCCCCGCGCGCACGACATCTCCGCCATGGGTGGCCTCCCTTCGGCAGTGTACACCATGGGCGCCGTGCTCTTTGTCGTGGCCTGGGCGCTTGTGGCCGCCATCCCGTGCCAGGACCGCGGCCTCCAGGTGCACTTCTCGGTGCCCAGGAGCTTCCCGTGGGCCGGCGCCGTCACAACGCTCTACGAGCGCATCCTCGAGGAGTCCAAGAAGAAGGAGCGCAAGCACTCGTGCGGGCTGCTCAAGGAGATCCACCAGATAGAGCGGTGTTCGCGGCAGCTCATGGAGATCACTGACGCCTCACAGTTCCCCTTGGCCGAGGAGAAGGATGCGGAGGTGCGGGAGGCCGCGCGGGAGCTTGTGCAGGTGTGTGAGACCCTCAAGGACGGGCTCGACCCGCTTGAGCGGCAGGTGCGGGAGATGTTTCACCGGATTGTGCGCACCCGGACAGATATCCTTGACAGCTTGAGTAGGCCGCACAACACCGAGTGAAGAGGTAGGAGACGAGGCATGGTGCAGTTGCTTGTTGTGATGCCGCTTGATTGAACACTGTGTGAAATGCAGCCGCACCACCGATTGGAATGAGGTAGCTTTTCCCTGCATAAGTTAGCAACTACATATACATGTGTCTGCATAAAGGCGTACGTGGCCTTCTGATAAATTGAGTTCTTATATCTGTTTTTTTTTCCTTTGTAGCTTGCCAATCCTTACTTGGGCAGTGCTTCGTACTAATGGTCTAACGTTATTGTTTCATTCTTCTCATCTGGTTTTGGTTGGTAATGTTAAACACTTCGGCGGTTGGTTTTTGTTCGTCATTAGTCTGGGGAACAGTCAAACAGACTTATGGTGTGGCGTGTGTGAGTAATTTATATTTGTCCAAAGGGCACGTTAGAGTTTGTGAGGCCATGCTACTGGTATGATCCACATTTTGTGCCCAACATATGTGTATATATACTACCTAATCTACAAAGAAAGAAAACAACATTTCATTGGTTAATGCACACATATTTTGTTTGGCTTAGTAAAAAAAGGTTTCTTACGTCCATCTTTACTTCTTTTCCCCCAGTGTGTTTAGATTTGAAATGGACATGTCTAATGCACGCTTTGTCGATTGTCTGTCATCAACAATGCAAAAAAATCAAATTGAAGGAACATAACCCCATCTGGGATAATTAGATAGTAGTGCATCCTTAGTGTAGAATAAAGTACCTATGCTGCTGCTGTGACTTTTATCATAGTTTAAAATGATCATGATGGCAATGAGATGTTCGGTCAAACTTACTTCGTCCTGTACTCAAATTTAATTGTATCTTGCATACATTTGCTATTCTTATACAAACATCATCATTAGAAGAATTTTTGCTTTGCTGGCAATGATTTTTTTTTTTTGGGTGCATTTGATTGACATACCTCGAAAACTATAGTAGACCTCTATGCTTGGTTGCTTGCTATAAAGCAATTTTGTTAAGATGGTTGTTTCTATTAAGCCTATTAGGGATAGTAAGTCATAATTTTGTGATGTTATCCTCTTGATTTATATCCCTAGATTCAGATAACCATGAGGGCCATTTAGAAAGAAGGCTGCATTTTCATAGGCCACTGCATGAGCTGCTAAGATGCTCCAATTGGAACCTATATAGCTAATGCTACAGAATATTTTGCAACTAGGGAAAGGCAAAATTAAATAATGCACAGTGGCACTGTTTTTCAATGATTGGAAGTGCACCATAGAAGGCAATTTTTGGGCTCTGTGTTGTTGATACACCTGCTTTAAGAAGTATCTTCGTAGGTGCTGGTTGTTCATAATTCAGATAACATATGAGGAGATCTCAGACTCTCGGTGAATGGTTTTAAGAGAACTACAGTTTACAATGGTAAAATGGGTTATTTCTGGTATCGGTTGAATTTGATTATCCTTTACGTGAGTGCATCACTGTATAAAACTACAAGTTACCTGTGGAGTTTCCACGACTCTAGTGATTTTGATGTGAGTTTAAATATCCGAGGGCTCTATAATGTTTCTAAGAAGTCCAGCCAGGTGAGGCGGCGAATGTGCAAGCAAGGTGTTCTTTTGCTGGTGGTGCAATACGCATGCTACGGGTTCCTTGTCAATAGGCAAAATCGCCTTGCTATCTTCTTTTTCCTTTTCTTCTTGGTTCCTTGTGGCCAGATCTCCTCGTTATCAGCAGTCAGCAGGCGAAACCTCTCATGCACTGTCAACTTTCAATTGGGAAACAAACGCTACTGCTGCTGAATTGCTCAGCTTCGTCGTTTCCATCTGGACCATACATGTGTAACTGCATTGCCGTATCATATGCCTGTATGCTCGCTCCAAAAGTTCGTCGTGCAGGAGAATGCTCTAATTTTAGCAGCACGATCAGCTAGACATTTGGTTGTGAGAAAGAGTCACGGAGCCACTTTAATTAAAGGCGAAAATAAATCACGCACTTAATCATTCATTGATCTCAAGGGTTTTGATAGTACAACCGGATAGATTTTTGGGATGGCGTTTGTACTTCCTGAGGTTTTCTGATTCATATAGTCTCGGGCTGTTGTCCATGGCCTGTTTGCGGATCTTTGCGATGGTATTTGTACGACAGATTTGCGTTGCCGTAACAGTATCAAGGTGCTGCCGAATGTGCTGGGATTATTCTCTTCTTCTGTTTGTTGATTTAGATGCTCAACAAGTCAATGGTAGCGTACAAGAATGGGCAATTCGGCTTTGTTGCGTGGGTCGAAGCAGAATCAATGGCAGCGTTAGCGTACATCAAGCGTTTTACTCCACTGTGGTAGGTTACATAGATGTTACTGCTCATGACGGGAGATGCACGAAGGACAAGGATACATGCAGATCACTGATTATGCCATGAATTACTGTGTGAAGTGGAGTCGTGTTCACCCGTGCTTGAGTTGGTACTGAGAGCGGGCTAAATTACAATTCCGATCAGCTGTAATTCTACTTGCTCTTCTCCAAGGAGGTCAGGTCAGTAGGTCACCACCAGCCAGGCAAGCAAGCACCTTTCGTCCTTGCCATCCCCTCGAAGGCCCAAGCAGCGATCAAAAACCTCCGCTTCCGCTCCCAAGGTTATCTTTTTTGCAATCGCTAGCTAGGGTTCTCGCGCGCACACCGGTGGTTGGTGCGTCTAGGATGAGTTGCTGGAGCTGGTAAAGCCCTTCGGCGCCGTCGCCAAGCTCGTCATGCTGCGCGCCAAGAATCAGGTCACCTCCATCTGATTTTTCCTGGTGTCAAAATTTTACTCTCTCTCTCTCTCTCTCTGGTAATATCGTAGTGTACTTTGCAATTGTGCCTCTCATATCCCGAATTGATGATCTTTGCATTTGCTAATGCAGGCGCTTCTTCAGATGGAGGATATGGAAGCGTCGGCCGGTGCCGTGGAGCACTACACCGGCGTAAAGGCCAACGTTAGGTCCTGACGCCATTTCCGTTGTCGTTTATTGTCCTTTTCTCTGTTTCAGGCCTTCTAATCAACCGTGCAGCCGCGGTTGTTGAAGGGAAAGGAATCTTTACCTCCAGTTTTCTTCACACCAGGAACCAGACTTCTCAGGGCCAGAGATCTGATCAGGTCTGTGTCGCGTTTGCGCTACTGAGGATTGAATTGGGCAAATTATCTCTAGTTTAGTGCCTTTCCATTGTATTTGTTCTTCAAGTTGCCTTTTGTTCCTGCAGGAGCCTCAGCCCAATAGAGTCCTCTTGGTATCCGTTCACAACAAGACCTATCCTATAACGATCGACGTGCTCCATCAAGTGTTTTCTCCTCGGGGGTTTGTTGAAAAGATAGTCACATTTCAAAAGTCTGCTGGTAAGCTTCCTTTAGTTTTGCTTACTTGATCTTTGTTAGTAGTGGTTTTCAGGCGGACCAATTTGAACGGATAAAGTAGCTTTGCGCATAACATGAGCATTGTAGTTTATCTGTAATAGAATTGTTTATTCATTTTCATAGGAACTGTTGATGGTACCTTACTTGATTAAATCATCTAGTATTTTCTTGTCCTGAATTGTAAGAAGTCGGAGTCATCTAATTCCTATAGGCTATACGTCACCACTGCTGCTGGCTAGCAGCTTGTTGTACATTCAGAACTGCCATACTTAAGAAATGTAACATAAACTTTATTTGTTAGCCACATAACTATTTGCTCTGGACTTGGCAGTTCAAACAGAAAAGATTATTTGTTCTGCACTTGGTGGTTTACACATCAAAGATTATTTGTTCTGGACTGAAGTAATTAGCTTGTAGTTTTATGTTTGTAGGTTTTCAAGCACTAGTGCAATACCAACTCAAGAAAGTGCCGTAGAAGCAAGGGATATGCTTCAAATATGTGAATTAGTTATTCTTTAGAATACTGAAGTTATGAGCCTTCTATAGGAAAATTTATGATTTAGCATTACATATTTACATGTCTGTCCTGCAGGAGAGGAACATTTACGATGGTTGTTGTAAGTTGGATATACAGTTTTCAGAGTGACTATCTTCTCTTCTCTTTGCTTTTTTCATTTGCACCTTTCAGATTGTTAACAGTTAATCTTAGGCTTCTTTTGAAAAATTCCAATTCCAGTCTCACTGAGCTGTTTGCTGTTTTTTTTTTTTTTTTTGAGTATTGGAGGTGCCATTTTGAGGAGTGGTCCTTTGATATTGCATTGTGATAATAAATCTGTAATCAACATTGCTAATAATTCAGTACATCATGACCGTACCAACATGTTGAGATTGATCAGTTCTTTATCAAGGAGAAATTTGATGATAAAATTTTAAAGCTGGAGTATGTCCAGTCTAATGAACAGTTAGCTGATTGTTTCGCTAAAAGGTTAGGTCCTAGTAAGGATGTTACAATATGTAATTGGATAGGCATGATTGATATTTTTATTGCCCATCTTGAGAGGGGAGAGGGGGGTTGAATAAGAATTTGGAATCTAATCCTATACAATTAGAGATATATTTGGAAGTGAGAGATGGGGTCGTGTTGCATTACAATTGTAATCCTTGCTATATTGTATAAAGGGTGTGACGTCTGGTAGAAGATACAAATTATCCAAATCTACACAAATCAACTGTAACATGCCAATCAGAGTATCTGAGATTAAAACCGCAACATGCTAGTATATGTTTTGACGGGTCGATTCTTTTGTGTGCACCGGGGCTATGTTGTTTGGGAAGCCGCTTGACCTGGACTATCGAAAGTTTACTCGTCACACCATCTCCAGATACCCATGAGTTTTCAGGCTCTAACCTTAATCGATTCAACAGCAACAATTATCAAGAACTACACGAGAGAGAGAGAGCAGCTGCTACTTGGATCATCAAAGCAATTGACCACCAGATGGATCACACTTCTTATTAATGACTAGAAACACGCACTAAGGCCATTCAGGCATCAAGCACACGTACTAATTAAGTGAGCTAGCATCGACGACAATCCCTCAATTACGCATCGGCCGCGAGCCCTTGGTCGCCGGCAGCAGCCTCGAGGCCTGTGGCGCCGGCGTTGGGCTTGGCGCAGGTGAGGCGGCGGATCTCGCCTTGGTTGCCGGTGAGCACGCTCATCTGGCTCATCTTGACAACGGAGGTGGCGAACTGGTCGAAGAAGGCGGCCTGGTTGAGGGCGAAGCGGGTGGCCATGCGCTTGGTGGCTGGGTCGTTGATGAGGCCCTGGTCGGAGGCGAAGAGCCCCTGCTTGGCAATCAGGTCGAAGTAGTACTTGTTGTCGAAGGCGTTGGGCGTGCGGACGTCGAGCACCTGCGTGGCCGTGCCGGCCGCGTCGTTGGTGCACTTGGCCTGCAGCTTCTTGGCGAACGCCGGGTCCATGGTGGGGTCGACGACCGGCTGCAGGCGGTCGTTGAAGGAGGCGCAGTGGCCGCGCCCCACTGTGTGCGCGCCGGAGAGCGCCACCAGGTCCGCCGTGTCCAGGCTTCGGTTCTTGAACGACGAGATGAGCGTGGGCACGTCGAAGAAGGGCGCCGGCAGGTCGCCCACCTTGTCTTTCGCCGCAGGGGCCAGCCCGTCGCGCCGGCCCAGCGGCACGTCGAAGTAGGGCCCGCCGGACTGCAACGCGCGTACATATGCGTTTCATTCGTCTGTTTCAAATTTCAAGATGCGTTTCATTAATTAGGTGGGAGGAAGTGTAGTGTACGTACCGCGACGACGGCGTCACGGGTGGCGAGCGTGGTGATGTCGGCGCAGGAGACCTTGGGGCCGCAGGCGGAGTGGACGGCGGCGCGTATGTCGTCGATGAGCTTCAGTGCCTCCGGCCGCAGCGTCTGGTTCGGGATCTCCAGCTGCTCGCTGTTGGGCCCCGACAGAAGGACAGACGCGTCGCACCCCTGCAGTATAGAAATAATTACTTAGTTCCATCTCTATGAATCATTTTAACACATACCCGGCCGTAGCTCCTGCACGTGCCTGCGGGAAGCAGTCGTGGAAGAAGATGCGGATGAGCCCGGCGGCGATGCCGACGTCGCGTCGGAGGGCCTCGGCGACGTGCCACCGCACGATGCCCTCCAGCGGCGGGCACGACGCGTCGTAGAAGTCCCAGGCGAGGCCGTCGGCGATGGGCTGGCCGTTGGCCGCCGAAAAGACGGCACAGAGGGAGGACAT
This sequence comes from Guadua angustifolia, assembly GCA_036346375.1. NCBI lineage: Eukaryota > Viridiplantae > Streptophyta > Magnoliopsida > Poales > Poaceae > Guadua > Guadua angustifolia. The sequence continues at coordinate 758,139 of CM070503.1, forward strand.
GGCAACGAGGATGGCCAGCTTCATCGTCTCTAGCTTGCTGATCGACGGATCGGATCACGGCGCTGCAGATATTTACTCTTAATTAGCTGCCAAGCAAGCAGAGATCGATGAGCTCGCTGCCTGCATGTTGGCCGCTATAAATTGTAGCGTATGTCGGCGTGTGGCTTGCTCAACCCGAGAAAATAAAGAATGTACAAGTAGCTAGCTAGGGTCGATCTGATCCAAACATGTCGCCTAGATTAAAGGCGGACCAGCTGCAGTGTTGTTTAGCTAGGACCTCGTGCAGTGCAGTGCAGTGCAGGCGGCTTGCTCGCTTTCCTTGCACCTTCCAGGTATGCATTGCACCGCACCTAACCTAGCTAACCCTGCTGCATGCATAATGTCTGTCCCAATAGCCAAGGCAAAGCTGACCAGACTCATCCATTCTTAATCTTAATTACCCATCACTCTGTGATATTGTATGGTCTGATGAAGCCAAGCGATGACGTTGCTCGATCATCATTTAGGTCCGTGGGGAAAAGAAGAAGCAAGTGGTGGTGCACTTGCAATTAAGTGTCATATCTTCGCTATATTGTGCAACCAAGTGTACGTTAACAGCTTCTCGTTTTTCTGAAAGTTTCACTAGCGGAGTACACTTTGAACAAATTTTGTTATTTAACCCGTTTTTAATTTATTTTTATTAATAATTAGGTCCTCTTAGATACGCGAACACTCGAACCTGTTGCCGGAAAACAACACTAGAAGATCATGGGATAAGTCTAGGACCAAGCCAAAAAAAAAAAAAGAGGCCTTTTTGGTCTCACCACTCTTTCGGGCTTGGATAAATAAGCCGCCATGCTAGGAATGGTAGCATAATAAACTTTAGCCATGTCATGATGACCCGTGTGGCGGTGTTATTTAGTCATGCCACGAGGTGATCAAGAGGGTCATGTTTAGAATAAGCCGAGCACGAGGTTATTGATAAAAAAAAAGAAGTAATTTTAAAAAGTGTAGATGGTAAGAAAAAAAATCAATAGAACAATGAGCAGTAATAATAATTATATGAAAACAATGACGATTCGTAGCGACGTATAAGGGCATGTACAACAGTAATTAATGAGCCATCTGTAAGTTGCCACGTAATCTTTATCATCCTATGTGGCATAGAATTAATGAGGAGAGAGGCGCTTGCCATCTCTTCGCGAAAGGACGGCAGGGGCCCGTGCTCCGATGCAAAATGACGGCTCCGTCGCCCATTGTAGGAAAGAAGCCGTCTATATACTCATGCTTGATCACGGTAATTTATAGGCCCATGCATAAATTAATTAGTTTATAGACTGCCTGACAGACAAGCTATTGTAGAAGTTATTTGTTTTGTTGTCTTTATGTGATATGGCATACACTTACAGACAGCAGCTGTCTAGACTGTTGTACATGTCCTAATTGATGTGTAATGATGGGCGCATGATACGAGCTGTATAACCGATGAAGCGGCCGGCCGGAAATGCGTACGTTGGGGAGACTGGATGATGCCTGGCCACTTGCAAGACAGACAGACAGACAGACAGACAAAACACTGCGTCCAGTTGGTGTGCAGTGCAGCGTCCGCTACTAATTACTGCTAGCTAGATCAGGATGCGCGCGTGCGTTCCCACCCAAAAAGTCATGCTGCTCTCTTGAGGCATTTCCCATGTGCTTATATTGATTCGATGGACTGTTTTCAACCACCGACACACTGACCTTTCTTCCTACCACACCCATGTTCTTATCCTCCTATTCCTCGTCGCCTCTCGAATCTCAATACACCACTGCTCTCTGTCACCTGCAAGGAGCTTTTTTTTACCTGGTCTCTCAGGCTCCTACCTCTCTGTAGGGCTGGGCAAATAAACCGGAAACCGAAAACCGAAACCGTTAAAACCGGAACCGAAACCGAATTATTCGGTTATTGATTCGGTTAGTTGCATGGAATAACCGAACTTTTTCCGGTTAATTCGGTTTTAACCCTCGGTTAACCGAACTAACCGAACTTTGATAAAGAGACCCACCAAATCAGAGACATATTGAAAGCTCCTCATCTATTTGCCATCACCATAGACAGTCAGAGGCTCCTTCCTCAACGCCTGAAACTATAATTGCACAAGGAGCGTTTTAGTATGAAACAAACAACTGGGATGTCCTAAAATTCAGGTGTCAAAAGAGGAGGCTACAAACGGTGGCTACCTAAGTAACAAAGTTGCTAACGACATGGCTATCATTATTGCCAAGTTCGGTTAATTCGATTAAAACCGAAACCGAAACCGAATTATCGGTTAACCGAATTGTCGGTTACCGAAATTTTCAAACATAGTTCGGTTTCAATTTTGAAATAACCGAATTTTCAAATAAACCGAAAACCGAAACCGAATTTTTCGGTTAAACCGAACGCCCAGGCCTACCTCTCTGGCTCTCTCCCCTCTCCTCCCTCCTCCACACACACATATTGTTGTAAGTAGTGCGGTATTAGCAATTTTAGCAAAACAATAATTCCAAGTATCAATAATAACCATGGAGTGAAATGTTCAAACACTACACATGATATTCAACTGATCCATACTTACAGGAAGCATCAAAAGTAAAGACCAAACTGACATGTATATCGCAGAGTGCATGAACATCAACAGTACAACTAGAATTAACATCAAGTTGAATTATTTGAGTGTTCTCATATGTCGGGTTGCCTTAAAAGGCCCTCCTCGCCACAAAAGACGAGAAATAGACAGATTTGTGACAACCTTTCCACAATTGATTCTTGACAGATTAATTTAATCAATTGTCTATCATATATGCACAGTCCAGAGAATCACAGATCTACTTGCTGGATATATATTAGCTCTCGCAGCCTACTGGTTTAAGCACAGAATGGAATGAACTAAGGTAAAACAATTGACAGCAGCGTAGCAAAATATATTACCAGTAAGCAGGAACTAAGGTAAATGACAGTAAGCAATATCCTGAATGAGCATATCAAAGTGAATGACAATTGAACTAAGTATTCCACAGTATAACTACCCGATTGTCAAGTTTATTGTCACAAATCGTCTATTCCAGCCCAGAAATCCTCACTGAACACTTATGCCAATATGCAAGGTCCCCAAGTCAAAAGTTGACTGGCCCCTTTTGCATTCACTGAATAGAACTGAGCACAGAAGTATGAAAATACTTACAGGACAGTGGCAGAATCAAAATGCACACGGCTAGGCACGTCAATGACGCTGTCCCAGAAAAAAAATACCGCCCCTGTAATGCCACAGCTTCGCAGGCGATTTGACTTTCGGAGATACAAAGCCGAAGTTCCCAAAATGAGGCAATCCACCAGGGAACCCAGGATGCAACCAGCGCTACACAAAACCACAGAACAGTCCTTCGGCCAAAGGAATGGATGTGCTGAATTGCGACGACAGATCACGAAGGATCTACACAGAATCACCGAAACCACCCACCAATCCTCCAGAACAAGCAGCAAACTTGCAAAGATTAAAATCCAGAAAGTGCTCAACCATGCGCCCTTTTCCTCTAATCAAACCGCAGTCCAGTCAAAAGGCCAAAGATTCAGATCAAGTCACAACTAGGGTTTTGCAGAAGGAGGCCACCACTAGTTGTATCAAGATCAAATCAAGCCAGATGATCACACGGTTGATTCAAGAAAAGGGACTAAGGAAATCTCTACTGGAGTCACCAGGATTAGTTCGGCTAGATGGGATTAAGCAAGAGTATGATTTTCACCGTGTTCTGAAGCTCTCCCTTCCAGCCAATAAATAGAGTACCGAGCTCAGGGGGAGGCGGCAACGGCAGCCCGGAGAACCGCACCAAGCCGCTGCTACGAGCGACGTGGTCGCCGCCGCCAGGAGGTGGCCGAGAGAAGCGGTTGCCGCCAGCACATGAACGGCCGCATCGAAGCCTCCTCCAGACTCGGTCTCAGGAGCAAGAGCAGCAGCTCTTTCAATCAGCGGCTGGGCCAATTGGGCCGGTTCGGCCGGGCCGGTCCAAATGGCTTATATTTTTTTTCCTTCAGAAATTTGGGGAAAAACCAAAATTTGCCAACACATATCAGGCAAGGCGCCACTGCTCCTAGCTACTCATGCGAGGGGCTATTGCTGGTGTCCAATTTCGGAACTGATAGCTTGTTTGACAGAGCTCTAGATCCTGATTCTCCAGCTTCAACTCCTAATTCTCTATAAAATCAATTCTCTGATGGAAGTGATTCCTGTCTGAGAAATAGTTATGAACTTGGTGGGGAGGTTCATAACTGGGAGGTTGTGAATTAGGTAGGGAGCAGGTTTTTTTGTCTCCCAGGCTGTAAGTCAAAAAAACATAAATCACTTTCTCGGATTCCTATGTGAAGTTGGTTGATTTTTTCTTGTTTGGTAGAACTTCTCAGCTTCTCATAGGGAAGCTGAAACTGAGAGTTTTGCCAAACGCACCCTGAAATTGCTCATGCTCACGCAAGACGGTCGTCGTGCTCGCAAGCTCCACCATGGCCAGACGAGCTATGTGAAAGCACCTGGCCTATCTTTCCTCCCACCATAACCAGATCTATGCATGTCTGTGATGCATCTTCTTCGATGTTCTAAGTATGCCGCCACCGCTATTGAGGCCGAGTGTGCCGCCGCCACTGCTGAGGCTGAGGCCAATAAGTCAGGCTTTGTTGCAGCGATAGGAACCCTTTTTTGTTGTAATTGCTGATTTAAAATGTTGGGACTATGTTTTTTGAGTCATGCAATAACCAATTGTTGAGATCTTGTTCTGAGCTATCCCAAAATGTTGCGGATTCTTTGGTTGATGGTGTTATCTTTCAATGTTGCATTATTTTTTTTACTTAAGACAAGGGCATTTCTTTCATAAAATTATTAATGCTGTAACTATAGCCAATCATTGTTGTGGGCACGAAATCATAATGTTACGTAAGTTTGTCTCAAATGTTGCACCACTCGAGAATCCGATGATTTTGCTGCAAACCAATGGCTTTTTTATTGTGCACCCTTTTTCTTTTTGTTACATCACGAAACGGTTTGTTGCACCTGTTATGAACGTTCGACAGCCAAGACAAGCGTCGTTCCCTCATCTAATTTGATCCACTGAAAACTAACTTAACTGTACGAGCGTTGAATACCAGTACTAAATTATTCCTTCCGTCCAAGTTTATTTTGGCATATTTCTTCTTGCATGTAGACTCAAAAAATATTAAAAATGACTAGATTACCTTTACTTATTATCACTAAGTATTATATTTAAAGCATGCATGTAGAGAATATAAAGTAAAGATAAATATTTATTAGAAGTACAAAGATAACGTCACACTAATTTTATATTGGAATATAAAATAAGTTTTATAAACTTGGATGGATATAGTACTGTCATATATATGTACTTGAATCCGAATAGCATATAGGATAGCCTAGAAAAAAGAGGTCCTCATCGGTACCAAGGCTGGGTGGAGGGAGAGTCTTCTGTTTTGCCGGGTGCAGAGTGCCCGTGCTCTGTCTGAAACCTTAGCAGCTGTAGTTGAATGGTGATAGTATGTTTAACCTATTACTTGCAATGTTTTTCCTTTGTTTTCCTTCTTGTAGAACCGTTGTGTTCGTCAATGAAGCAGGGGACTACCTTTTCGTTCCAAGAAAAAAAAAAAGCCACCCAAAATATAGTATGCATGGATCGATCGAGCAAGCAGCATTCACACAATTAACAGAATCCCTAGAAATCTACAGGATGAAATTTTTTCGTGTGTAGAATTTTTCACATTCCGACCCTTTTGAAGATTCATGCTCCAGCGAACTCATCCTCCTCCCCTATGCCACTGTGTCCCGCTACCGCCGGGTTAAAGGTGACAGTTGCCACCTCGGCTGCAGGGCGGAGGAGGGCAATGGCGGAGGAGATCCTTTAAAAAGTGATTTTTATTAAAATAAATTAGTCGACTGATAAATGGATGAACAGCCCCCGATTAATTAATGTAAGACGATGCTGCTATATAACATAACTTAAAGAGATCTCTTGTTTCAAAAGTCAGACTAGCGAGCCCCATCTTGATCAGCAAACGATGAAACGGAATAAGAGACAAGACGCGGTGGCTAGCTCTAGCTTATTACGTGGAACGCACACCGCACTGCACAACAGTACCATGCCATAACTAGTACGATCTTCAAACTCTTCACACGCGACAACGTCGTCAACGGTGATCTCAAGCGGAGGCCGCGAGCCTCTCGTCGCCGGCGGCGTGGAGAATGATGCTCTGTCCGTTGGGCACGAAGCAGCTGTTGCGGCGGATCTCGCCGACGTTTCCCGCGGGCCCCTGGATCTGCCCCAGCTTCACCATGGAGCTGCCGAACTGGCCGAAGAACCACCAATGGTTCCCCGCGAAGCCGTTAACCACCCAGCTGGTGCGCCAGTCAGCGGTGAGCCCTTGGTCGGAGGTGAACACCCCCTGCCCCGCCACCAGGTTGCTGTAGTACTTGTTGTCGAACACGTCCGGGGTGGCTACGTCAAGATCCTGCAGCCGGTTTCCGTCGATGGAGCAGTTGGCGGCGAGCCTCCGTGCGAAGTCGTCGTCCTCCGAGAAGCGGTTGGAGAAGGAGCTGCAGTGCGCCCTCCCGACGGTGTGCCCGCCGGAGAGCGCAACGAGGTCGACCGCGTCGAGGTTGCGACGCTGGAAGAGGCTGATGAGGGTGTTGACGTCGGAGGTGGGCGACGGGAGCTGAAAGACGGCATCGCTGGGAGCGGGCGCGAAGCTGTCGAGCCGACCGAGCGGGACATCGTAGGTTAGACCACCGGAGGCGACGACGGCGTCGCGCGTTGCGAGGGCGGTGATGTCGGCGCAGGAGACGGTGGGTCCACAGGCGGCGTGCACCTGGGCGCGGATGTCCTCGCACTACTATAGAACCGGCCTTCACAACCGGTCTATCACAAGCGGTTAAGCGCGCCGCTTGTGCTTCTACGCTACCAGCGGTTAAGTAGGCAACAGGCGGAGGGGTCTCTGAAGCGGTTCTTCGACACGAACCCCTTTTGAGTCCCATCTTTAGAAGCGGTTCGTGTCTAGAACCGCTTTAGATATCTAGAAGCGGTTCAAAACTCGAACCGCTTCTATAGGTGGAGATCGAAGCGGTTCGTGTGTAGAACCGCTTGTAGAGACCCGTCCCCCGCCAACAAGATTTAAACCCCATCTTCCTCCTCGAGCTCGCACAGAGACAGAGTGGTGGGCGATAGCAGTTCATGGGGAGGTGCTGCCAAAATTTTCAATTGAGGTTATTAGCTTGGAATTAATTGTTTCTAAGGTGAGTAATATGTTGTTGACATCCATCTCCCCATATATATATATTTTTTGTGCATTGGATGTTGAGAAATCATGTTTTGTTCTTGTGGGAATTATTAGTATTGTTTACGTTGTTGGCTTATTTTTTGTTCTTAAGGCGATATATTGTTTGGTGTATGGAATGAAATGCAATAAATGTGAAACGATGAAAAATTACAAAGGTGGGGAAAAGGTAAAAATAATTTTTATTTAGTAAAATTAAAATGCGGATGATAGAAAAGGTTTGTTCTGAACATGTAACAATTAGTTAGTTTTATTTTAAAAAATGCAGCAGGATTAGAAATAATTAGTTGGCTTTAGTTAAAAGAATGCGAATGATTAAAAATACAAAACTATTAGACATAGTTAGCTTTAATTAATTAAATATTGTGATAGATGTTGTTATTATTTTTATTGGTGTAGATGAACCGCAATGGATGTACAATGCGACCGTCGGTCAAGAGAGTTCAGAGATGGCATGAAGGAGTTTCTCGACTACTGCTGCATTTTGCCTCGTGAAGCTTCATCGTTGTCCATGCGAGACTGCAAGAATGAGAAGGAGCACTTAACGATGGATGGTTATGAGCCATGTGATCACGAGAGGTTTCATTGCAAACTATACTTTGGACCCACCATGGAGAAACAGAGGCGATTCGACAGAAGATGATAAAGAAGATGAAGAAGAGGAAGATAGAGCTAATAAAGATTATGGGACACCACTCAATATGGGTCCGTGGAAGATACAAATGATTTAGTATGGCGATGATGAGTTAGATCAGATGCTCCGTGATGGAGAGGGAGAGTTCACAGAGGAAAGACAATACAAGAAGTTTCAGAGCATGGTAGAGGACCACAGAATCGCTTTGTACCCAAACGTGGACGAGGCCACAAAAGTCTGCGATTACACTAGAACTCATGCAATGGAAGGCCACAAACGGTGTGTCGATAAGGCATTCAATGGTTTGTTATCACTCAGAAGAAGTTGCTTCCGGAAGGTAACACTCTACCGAACCCACGATGAAGCGAAGCGAGTCCTCGCCCTTTAGGATTGCAAGTACGGAAGATACACGCATGTCCTAACGATTGTATCCTCAGACGCAATGAGTATGCCGATTTGGAGGTTTGTCCAGCAGCGAAGAATCCCAGATAAGGTACAGTGTGATCGATCCGTGAATTAGATGGGAATCGTACGAAGAAGAGAACTCCAGCCAAAGTATTGTGGTATTTCCCTGTGATCCCCCGGCTGAAGCGTCTGTTTGCTAACGAAGGTCATGCCAAGATGATGCGTTGGCATGCAGAAGAGCGTAAGGAAGACGGGATGCTTAGACACCCTGCAGATGGCTCGCAGTGGAGGAAAGTAGATCGGGCTTACCCGAACTTTGCAAATGAGGTCGAAACATAAGGTTTGGGTTGAGCATCGATGGGATGAATCTTTTCGGCCGGTTGAGCAAACATCCATAGCACTGGCCCGTGACGCTTTGCATCTATAACATTCCTCCATGGTCGTGCATGAAGCGGAAGTACATCATGATGCCATTGTTGATCGAAGGTCGAAGCAACACTGAAACGACATCGATGTTCACCGAAGCCATTGGTTGAAGACCTTGTGAAGTTGTGGGAGGATGGTGTACGGGTTTGGGATGAGTACAAAAGAGAGTATTTCAACTGCGTGCATTGTTGTTTGTAACAATCAACGATTGGCTCGCTCTCAGAACTGTCCTACCAAATGTCAAAGGGTTTAAAGCTCGCACCCAAAGGTATAGATGAAACAATTTGCATGTACGAAAAACTCTCGGAAGTGTGTGTACATGGGCCACCGCAGTTTCTTCTGGCATCATGCTTTGAGGTGGAAAGGCGAGAATTTAATCGGGGAACAGAATTGTGTTAAGCCTCAAAGATCGTAATGGGCGATTTGTGTTTGCTATGATAAAGGATCTGAAAGTAGTATTTGGGAAGGGTCTTGGAAGCATACCTGTGTTTAACGAGGATGGTCATGCACCCACATGGAAGAAGAAATCAATATTTTGGGACTCGCCAGTATTGGGAAGATTTGGAGGTTCGTCACCGCTTGACTTCATGCACATCACGAAAAATGTTTGCTTGAACTCGCTAGGCTACATAGATATGTATGGCAAATCGAAGATACACTGCAAGCTCGGAAGGACCTTGAAGACATGGAGGTGAGGAGTGACCTACATCCAAAAAACAAAGAAGGACAAAACAACTTTTTCTACATCCCGCGAGCTACACTCCAAGCAAAGAAGAAAAAAAGCATGATTGAGTGTTTGAACAGTGTGAAGGTCCCTTCGGATACTCCTCAAATGTAAAGAGACTCGTAAACACGAAAGAGAACAAACTCCAAGGCCTAAAATCCCATGGCGCTTTGTGTTGATGACCTGATTGCTCCATTGAGTGTCGAGGTATCTTGCCCGAGTGGGTGCGGGGACAATCACAAAGCTATGTTCCTTCTCAACGCCATTTCGCAGAAGGTTGTCGAACCAAATTAAACCGCCTAAGTTGGAGGCGATGTGGTACAAAGTTTGGTTAGCCTCGAGATGATCTTTCCTCCTGCATTCTTTGATATCATGGTTCATCTCACCGCTCACCTTGTCAAGGAGATAGGTATCCTCGGACGGTGTATCGCACAACATGTTCCTTTCGAGAGGTACATGAGTGTCCTCAAGAAGTACGTCCGTAATCGTCAAGCGTCCGGAAGGCTGCATTGCCGAGGGCTACGTGTGGAGGAGGTGATAGAGTTTGTGTGGATTACATGAATGATCTAAATCCTATCGGCGTCCCCATATCACGACGAGGGAGGCTACGGGCAAAGGGACAATAGGAAGGCAATCAGTTGCATGCAATGATCTTGTTGCATTCAAGCAAGCACATTTCACTGCTCAAGCAATCAACTATAGTCGCCCCTATGTCCTTCAAAGACAAGAGTGTCCTCGCCACGAGTTCACAGGAAGACAGAGAGTTGGATAACCCGAAGCACATGGATTCTTTTGGCGGTGCTCTGAAGTACATCCTTGAGGAAGGGTCAAACGATGAACTATTGCAACGCTTTGGCTCGGGGACCATCACAAGAAATCGTGACATTCAAGGGTATGAGATCAATGGTTACACATTCTACACCGATTCCGGGATAACAGAGCACCAACTGTAACAATGGTGTCAGATAGACGCCAAGACAACAATGGCAAAGTTGGACACATATTATGGTTTCATAGAAGAAATATGGGAGTTTCGACTATGGACCTCTGAAGGTCCTCTATTTAAGTGCCAATGGGTCAAGTGACTCCAAAGCGGTGTGAAGGTCGACAACACGGCATGACAACCGTGGATCTCACTGAAGTCGGCTATAGGCGCGAACCGTTTGTTCTCGCGAACGATGTGATCCGGTCTTCTATGTAATGGACATGTCAAGCAAACCTAAGAAGCGAATGACAAGCAAAAGGTAATGCCAAAGCGACATGTGGTTTTCCAAGGCAAACGAAGGATTGTAGGAGTTGAGAACGTCACCGACGAGGAAGAGTATGGTCGATTCGACGAGCTCCCTCCTTTTACAGATTGATGTCGACATAAACGTCTGCGTGATGATGATGTCGATGCTCCTTACATACGCCACGATCATAACGAAGGAACAATTGTAAAGACGAAGACTTAAGATGTACTACTTGTATACAAATTATTCCATATGATCATGTTGATATGTTGATGTTTAACATTGCTTGTACATAATTATTTATACAAATTTTAAAATGAAAACAAAGCTTGAAAACCATTTGTACACATTTTAAAATGAGAACAAAGCCGAAAATTTATATCCACTCTATGAAAGGATGCGTAAATTTTACCATAAAAGAGAAATTCAGCTTAGCATAGTTAGCTCATAAATTCCCATACAAAAACCCCAAAAGCGATAGTGAAATTTATAACATTACAATGATAGCTATATTAACTAAAAGGAGCAACATTACAATGATAGCTATATTAACTAATTTCTTTAGCATGTCCTCTACTCTTTCCATCCTTTCTTCTAGCTTTTAATACTCTTGTTGTCATCGAAGCGTGGGATGTGCATCTCTCCCTCTTATAGACACTAGTAGTCGGGATCTGTGAACTCTCCTTGGCGCAAATCTTCTTGTAATGCGACAATTTGCATTGCAAGATTTTCAAGACTATGGTCGGCTTTATCATTTAACGCCAATACTGGACATCTCAGTGCCCTTCAAGCAGAAAGAATGGAGCGGAAGGTGAAAGTCAAGGAATATGAACAAATGAATAACTTCAAAAACTTACCGACATATTCAACACTTCATGAACACTCGGGATGGATTCTTGGATGTACGGAGGTGAACACATTTCTGGGATCTCGCGCCGAGGACACGATAGCTTCATCCGCAATGCCTCTAGTTGTCTCTTCGTCTCGCCATTTGATGAAGAAATCGACATGAATTAATTGCTTCAAGAGTGAAACAAATTACCATCAACAATATTTTTCTTTACTCCAACATGAATATATCAACAAAACTCCTTGTGGGCATTTCACCGAACACCTTGTGGGCATGAAAGCAGAGAGCGGAGGAGGGCGCATGAGAGAGGAGGCGCTTGGGACTTAGAAAATTTGAAGGTGTGGGAGAGTGCATGCGGGGACTTAGAGAGTTTAAAGCTACTAACTTCTACAAGCGGTTGGTAGTAAGAACCGCTAGAAGGATCGATCTACAAGCGGTTAGTAATACCAACCGCTTGTAGAAGGCCTGAAAAAAAAAGAATGGCAAGGGCGCGAGCGGGTTCGAACGGGGTGGTTGAGCCAGTACACTCAAGCGCCACGCTAGCGTGGGGAGGAAGAGATCTTATCGAGCTATGTGGGCACCGTATTGTTTTTAATATTACGCTGTCAAGACGTTTACAAGCGGTTGGTATTAACCGCATTAGAGCACCTTCTACAAGCGGTTGGTAATACCAACCGCTTGCATAAAACCTTTCCGCCCCGCCCATCCATAGTTAAGAGCGGTTAGTAATACCAACCGCTTGTAGAAGTCCTCTTTAGCGGTTGATAATACTAACCGCTAGAGAGATTTCTGGCGGTTGTTATTACCAACCGCTTGTAGAAAGTGGGTGCCCTATATAAAGTTCATCTTGCCCGCTCTTCCTCACACCCCAAATTTCTAAGTCCGCTTCCTCACAACCCAAATTTTCTCGGTCGCCACCTCAAGTCCTCAAGTCCCCGAGCGCCACCTCGCCAAGGACCTCCTCTTGCCACCGCTCGGCGCCGCCCGCCATTCCACCCGGAGGACCGGAGATCCTAGGATGCTGCTAAACGCCTCCTCTGCTCTGCTTTTATGCACACAAGGTGTTAGGTGAAATGCCCACAAGGAGTGTTTATGTTGTCTTTGTGATTAGTGGATGGCTATGAAGTGTTGTGATTAGTGCCCACAAGGAGTGTTGAATGGATGGCTATGAAATGGTTTTTTTGTTCTGTTAGTGTTCATGTGTTATGGTCGGTGCAGAGGGAGGGAGTAGTAGTCGGCGATGAGAGCGAGCAGAGCCAGTAGTAGTACTCCTGCTCACATATTAATCTCTCATTGTCACATTGTAGCAGTGGAAGTAAAATTAATCCATGCAGATGCATGTGATTAATCCTCGCAGACTAGTACTTGGATTCCATTCTCCACAATACATATTCCTTCATATCAATGTTCTTTAATGTCGGGTGAGTTAAGTAAATCAAGTAGATGTAGCCATATGCGGCCTTAATGGGTTCAACTCAAATAATAGCCAAGTGACTACTAGTGTCGACATTAGAAGTATATGTAAGTATATGTGAAATGTGTAAGTATATGTGAAATGTGTTATTATATTTTTACTAGCACTTCATATATTTTTTACTACAATAGTTGCTAAATTGTTGTCCGATGATTTAGTTTTCTGCTCTCCATCGGTGATTCATTAACATTCCTCTTTATTTATGCCCTGGGGCGTAATCACAATCTATCCTTTATTCAGTTGAAATTGAGGTCGGTCGATGAAGACGTACACTCGGTTAAAATTTGCTGAATAAAAATTAATGAATCATTCCTTATTAGTGTGGAATAAGAATGATTAGATTATTTTTTATTCAGAAATATATATGTGAATTGTCAATTGTATATGTATCTTGTGAAATGTGTAAGTCTATGTGAAATGTGTAAGTATATGTGAAATGTATAAGTATATGTGAATTGTCAATTGTATATGTATCATGTGAAATGTGTAAGTATATGATTGCATGCGAAAGTTCATATATAATCTAAGCCTCGAATTGTTCTCAACAATCTTGTCTTCGTATATAATCTAAGCCTCGAGATTTGCTCTACTCTAGATGGCGACACCAAGGCGTGGTGACCGGAATACGATGAAGCGGAAAATCATTGTTCGAGACCATTCTATTTGGGTAGCGTCTTAGCCAATGAGGCCGTTATCATCGATGCGGAAAATCACGATGTTCTTCGCCGTACGCTGTCGATGAGGCCGTTAACACCTGTACCGAGGTATACTCTTACCCATTATAAATTCACCGTAAACATTTAATTATTCTAAAATCATTCATATTATATGTGTTTGTGTATCGACCAGTACCTCATCGGCCACCGGTCCGAATGAATCGAGGACCTAACAAAAAGCCTTCGACAAAGTGCGTGATAACAGAAGTCGCAACGACGGAGTCTGCTAGCCGGAATCAGCAATTGGGCCTTTCAACAACGCTATGCGGCTACCACGTGAGGATCACGCCCCAATCGACATCCGTAAATGGGTGAAGTCCTGCAGCTACCAAGGAACTCGCTCTGGAATGATATAAAGGAAAATTTCACTTTTCCGAAGGATCTGAACGAAGGCCAAGAGATGGGCTTTGAAGAAGATGGCAACTTCCTTTCAAGCGGTGGAAGTCGTCCCTCACCCGCAAGTACATCGACAAAGGAGAAAGGCGGACTTCAATAAATTTCCTAAGTGGCCGATCATTGGGATGCTTCGAGAGTACAAGCCGCGGATGCGGGGCGAGTGCGAGAGAGAAAAACAAGGTGAATGCGAAGAAGAAATACCACCACCATCTCGGGACCGGTGGTTACATCAAGGCCGCAAAGAAATGGGACAAGCGGGAAGATGAGCTTGGCAAAGACGATATTATACCGGCGAGAATTGGGAGCCGCATGCGCAATTGGTTATTGGGTCGCGGGCAGCCTTTTGCGATAATGATAGCTTGGTGATGGCACCGATCCCAGAAATTGGTGAAAGGATTGCGAAGCAATCGAGCGTGATTCGGTCGGGATCCTGGCCGACGGACAGGAGAATGACGAGCTAACATATGCCCTTCAAAACCACGAGCACCGGGGACGGACACGAGGTTTCGGGAAGGTGCCATGGAGGCGCGGCTTTGCCAAAGACTCAAGCACTTACGAGTCGGGGCGAAGCAAGAGGAGAGATCGGGTAGAGTGAGCGATTGGAGGAAGAGCTTAGAGCTCGAAGGCTTCCATCGATGACACAGTCACGCATAAAAAGTGTCAAAGCAATGAGCCAGCAGGAGCACTACGTTCGACCAATGTTCAGTGGCGCGGAATCCGTGATCGATCCGACCGCGCCAAAAAGCGATTCTTGGCGTCGCCGTGGCCTATGTGCAGACGACCAGACGCCGCGTCATCCGTGGGCAGCATCAAGGTTCGCCGCCGGTCTGAGCTACATTGATATCGTAACCTCTCCTTCAAGGTGGCTTACGGCATGGCTTATCCGGTGGAGGCGGGCGGACATTCCATCGCAACCAGATACCCTCCGGATACTCCAAGGTCACGGTGGAAGAGGTGGTGGGGGCTTCAAGATCTCGTTCTCGATATTCACGGGGCGGCGAGGTGACCAACCTTGGACAGCCCTCCATGGCACATTCATCCTATGGCGCATAAAAAGTACATCATATTTCCAGATGGTGTGGAGGTTATATCTCCAGCAAGAGAGGCCCCGCAATTTGAGCGGCTCGAGAGCAAGCACGCCTCCACGCCGACAACCCACGACTCCTCGGCGTCGCTTTGCCGCAATGCTTCCCCGATGGTCGAGCCACGCCTTCACCTCCGCTCCACAAAAAGCCCGACTCACGCCGCCGCCCTTGCTGAAAGTAAGCACCCAACATCTCCGGTCCACGCCTCCGGCATCTCCCAGGAAGAAGCTCGATGTCGAAGGAGAGATCCCACACTAGCACCTCCTCCCACGAAATCGGCATCCAGCGGCGGAGAATGTCAAAACAACCGCCAAGAGGCCATATGACTCGATGCGGAGGAGCTAATTACATCCGTAAAACGGATGTGGCGAGCGACTTCGCCAAAAAGCGAGTCAAGCTTAAAATAGATAAAAAAGCGTGAAGCACTTTCGGTCATGCGAACGCGCCGCTTTGTGATGGCGACTACAAAGGACAATAAGAAGGCTACGAGGCAAAATACGGGCTCCTTGGCGGGAAAGAAGAAGAAAGTGGAAGATCGGAGAGTCTTTGAGGACTTGAGGAGAATGGCATTCTGAAGGAGGCGGGACTCAAATCATTAGACCAGATATTCCAATAATGGCACCAATCAAATGGAAGTATGAGTTGACAAAGCTAATTGATCCAAAGGATATAAAAGATCTCCCAACCAAGATCGTCAAATGCATGAATGGTACATGGAAAGGGCATCTAAAGGATATACAATGTTCCTCCTCCGTTTCCAAGATGAGTATTTCTTCCATGGGAACAACAGAACTATGGTGGAATTCGATGACTTGTACCATGTGTACCAAGGAGACGAGGTCAACGTGTCTTTCATGTCCTGCCGGTGTGCTGTAAGTGTCGATCTACTAAGTTTACCGTTTGCTTCCTCCGCACCACAAAATTGAAAATCTAATTAACTTAGTTATCCTTCTTATGTAGAATGGAGATACAACGATGTAAAAGATGGGCAAGCGAACGTTGGCTTCATCGACCGAGAGATTGTCAGCGAGAAAATCTGGTCATCTGACAAGCAAAAAACAGCTACTTGAGGAATACCTTTTGCATGCATTGTTGAAACAACACTACAAACCGTACATACTACGCCCTTCAACTTCAATCGTGTTCTCACAAACCTCTTGTTCTTGTATTTCTTAAGCCATTGATAGTACGAGTAGCTACTTATCCATATGTTGCAATATACTGAATAGGTTTCTTTGGATCCTTCTAGTCATCGAGCTTGACAACGGCAGGATTACAGCTTTATGACTCAAGAAGGAATCCGGTCCAAAAATACCAATGGTTCATTAACATCCTTAACAAGACATTTGCAAAGTTTAAGAAGAAGCAAAAGGAGAATTCGAGAAAAGAATTGAAGTCATAGTAAGCTTTTCAGTACGTACTACAAAAACTATTATTAATATACATCGCCATATCGGTTCTTCATCGATATTACAAATTTCTCCCGTGAAGGTTAAGCGCCGGACGGTGGAAACAACTTATGTGGCTACTCGTGTTCCACTATATTCAAAGTTTTATCCATGGCGGCAATTGGAACATTATCTTTGAGGTTAGTATATGCATGTCAATTTGTTAGCTACAACTTACATTTTAATTAATTGCATGTGATCGGATATTTATATACTTCCGCTTAATTAATTGTCATTAACATCGATGAGCACGTTAACGTGCTCCGCCTCCACCGGTCGCACTCCAAGAACAACTTATCGGCTTCCTTGTCAGCGAGGTTGTATCTCCAAATGGCGAGTTCCATGTAAGGTTTCTGCGTTGGACACCGCTGAACCGATGACGACATCCACGTCGACCAAGGACATAAAGAGTGGCGCATGCAACAAATGAGTTCGATAATCATTTTTTCATCATTCAAACTTATAAGCGTCGGTTGCGTGTATGTACTTGTCCATTTTTACACTATTAAGTTCGTTTTTTGTGTCTTGAGCTAGCATGTGAACATGTGTATGAGTATGCATATGTAATATATATTTAATCTGCATAAAAACTCCTCCACTCATATTTAATTTCACGGTCAAAAAGCGATATACAAAAACATCTTGAAGAACATATTCTATAATGCATATAATCGAAAACTCTCTCCACAACCGGTTGGTGAGTCCAACCGCTTACGAGTCTTGCTCTCCTAGCGGTTAAGTAATACTAACCGCTTCAATATCGTTCTCCTGGCGGTTTGTAACACGAACCGCTTGTGGCGTCCCCACGCGGCGGCTACTGCGGCCTTCTGGACACGTTCCCAGCAGCTTACGGTGCCCACAGACAGCAGTTGAGCAACCGCTTGTCATACCCGACGGGTATCACACTTGATTGCTTAGAAGCGATTATAAACCGCTTGTAAAGGGGTTCTGAGCCGCTTGTGATAGCTGGTTCAGTAGTAGTGTCGATTAGGCTGCGGCTAGAAATTTCTGTTGTCAGGTTCGGCGGCATTCTTTGCGCCGCCATTGTTGGCTCCGTCGGAAGGATGGACAGCGTCGCGACCTGCAGCATATATCTGATACGCTAAAGAGAAGTTAAATTAATTGTAGGAGATGCAGTTTTTATAAGGGCCGGGGGAAAAAATTGTATATATATATGCATGAGGATACGCGTGCACCTGAGGGAAGCAGTCGTGGAAGAAGATGCGGAGGAGGCCAGCGGCGAGGGCGATCTCCCTCTGCAGCGCGGTCTGCACGGCGGAGCGCACGATGGTCTCCAGCTGTGGGCACGAGTCTCTGTAGAGGTCGAAGGCGAGGCCGTCGGCGAGGCGACGGTGGTCGGTGGGCAGAGAGATGAATGACAAGGCTGGGGAGAGGTGGGCGGCAAGGCAGGAGAGTGCGAGGAGCAGGCCCATGGCCAATGTTGCCCTGCTCGACGCCATCATGTCGATCCGATCCTTCCGAGCTACCTGCTGTATGATTAATTAAGCTGCTAGCAGTGAGTGAGTGTGGCTTCCTCAGCTCGCTTCACGAAATATCAAGATCGTCTATCCATGGTGCTGTTATTTATAAGCTAGCTGGAGATCGAAGCAGCTAGCTGGTCATGGATAGATGCTGATCGGAGTTTTTTTTAAAAAAAAAAATTGGTCAAGAGTTCGACATTTCAAAAAAGAGGATGGCATTTCAAACAAAAGAAGACAGCAGTCGAGCTATAAACATATATTCACATACAATGCTCAGCTCTTCAATGCTGATCAGAGTTTTCTGAATGGAAGCAGTAGAGATTAGAGAAGACCCTTACGACATATATATACACACACACTCATACATACATACATACATACATACATACATATATGTGTGTGTATTTTTTTTAAAGGAACGGCAGCAGCTCTGCCATATATTTAGAAAGATAAGAAGGGTACAATAGCAGCATGGTTTTGAAATAGAAAATTAGAAGGTCATGAACTTTTGCATTACATCACATGAATTGGAGAGCTGTCGGAATCGAGTCGAAACAAACTCATTATGTCAAGAAACTGATATATATATATATATATATATATATATATATATATATATATATATATATATATATATGGGGACATATTCAGTGTTAATGGTGATTTCAGTACTAATTCCGTGCTAATGGCCTGTAGAAGTTTTAAAAAATTCTCAAAAAATTACCATATGTAGGGGAGGTGAACCTCTACAACCCTGCAAAATTTGAAGATGAAACTCAATCGCATTTGAAAGATATGAAAAAGACAAACAGCAAAAGAATAGTGCCAAAACAGTAAAAAGTACTATTTATGCTGAGTTTGTCTTTTTCATATCTTTCATTGAGTTTCATCTTCAAATTTTGCAGGGTTGTAGAGGTTCACCTCCCCTACATGTGGTAATTTTTTGAGAATTTTTCAAAATTTCTATAGACCATTAGCACGAAATTAACACTAAAAACACCATTAGAACTGAATATTTCCCGTATATATGGTCGCATAAGTGGCAAGCTACGGCCAGTGATGATCGAGACACGCGTTCGTGCTTGTACTACGTAAAGGTTGCGTTTGCCCGCTGATTGCGCGAGTTGAAAGATCCTGGAATGGTCGATTAACTGCCTGCCGACTGGGTGGGTGCAGTGCAGGCTTAAAAGTCTTATCGATCAGCTCGTCATTCTCGGATTCCAAACGTTTGCACGTGGTGTGTCGACCATCTATTCTACACCCCGCATGCACCCTCCCTATATATGCATATACATGCATCGTTTCTTCCAGTCTATTTATATCTACTTTGTACTGACACGGCCAACCGTGGCATAGTCTTACAGTGTGACGCTTTATCTTCTAAAAAAAACCTTAATTAGCTTGTACTGACATTGACAGGTAGAAACCGGCCGGTCTGTTTATGTGGTGCAGAATGATAAGAATAAAGGATAGGATATATATACACGTGTATCTCTACTGATTCTAATTAAGAGTTGGTGATGATACGTCCATTCTTCATCCTCATCCCGACACATGTGTGCACCCGCGTGGCTGAGTGGGAATTGGGCAGTGGCCACCCTGATAAATTTGATTAGATCATCCCGCCACGGGAGGTAAATGAATATGCATGACTCACTTATTGCTTTCCTTTCTCCTATTGATCTGACATTCGAATCTGCGAAGATTGCTCCTGGTTTTTTTCGGATTCGATTGATTGATTCCCTTCCGAAGGAAGTAGAGTTTCAATTCATTGAGTTCGGTTTTTTCTCGTCTCTTTCCCTTTTGTTGTCTTCCTTATTCGACGATTTCTTAATTTGGATTCCATAGATATCTTCTCGGTTGCTGAATCTATACAACTTTATCGCTTCTTGCCTCTCCTACAGATGTGTTGAGCTTATCCGTTGAGTGGAGATAATGGACGACCTTCTTGATTTTGTCGATGTGGCGCAGGGATAGATCGCCGGTGGTGGGCGGCGAGATAAGCTAGCGGCGCTGCTGGAGTTCATCGCGGTGGATGATATTAATAGGTTGAGGGAGACGCTCGCGTAGGGGGGGAGGCAAGGAGGCAGTGGAGATAGTTCATAGGGTGAGGCTATGGTATGGTCAGAGTAAGGCGTACGAGCCACGTACGTCGCTGATGGTGGCAGCCACACACGGATGACGTCTAGCTCTTCAACGCCTTTGCGTCTATGGGGCAGCAGGTGTTGCCTCTCTAGGTCGATCGATCGATCTCGAATTATGGTGTTACAAATTTACAATCAAAAATGCTGTGATGTTATTATTTAAGTTCGTGAAATTAAAGATAATTTTAAGCTCGAGTTTGTAAACAGATGATTGAAATTTGTATGTTTCGATGAATTTATTTAAACATTTAACTATTGCATATGCAGAGTGAACACTGTTATTCAGATAAAGTTAGTACTCTTTGTAAATAAATTTTTTATCGTAAATTAAGTTTCTGTTATATCGTATGGACACATAACTAATAATAATATATATACCGTGTTTCCTTTGGAGTGGGAAAGAACCAGAAAATTATAGTGAGGGCCGATGCTTGATCAAATGGCCTGTAACCTGTCTGCCAAAAACCAAAGGGGGACTGGGTATCAAAGATATGGAGCGTTTTGCCCACGCTCTTAGACTTCGGTGGTTGTGGTTCAAATGGAAGAACAATGAAAGGGCTTGGTCGGGTTTGGATCTACCTTGTGATGAAACGGATATAACCCTCTTCAATGCTTCAACAGTGGTCACGCTAGGAAATGGGAAACTAGCTGACTTTTGGAGATCAAGCTGGGTACAAGGAAAAGCCCCAAAAAACATTGCGTCGACCCTTTTCCAACTAACAAGAAGAAAGAACATCTCGGTCCGGCAAACCTTGGCAAACAACTATTGGATCCGCTTTTGTACTCCGATGAACTCTCAAAATGAAGTACGAGAGTTTGTAGAGCTCCATGAAGCAATACGAAGAGTCAATAGAGATGAACAGAGAGATGATCAAATAACCTGGCGATGGACATCTAATGGACAGTACTCAACAAAGAGCGTCTACCTCGTGCAATTTGACATTGTTTACTGTAAGATGAAGATCTCACCAATTTGGAAGGCCAAAACTGAGCCTAAATGTCGGTTTTTTGCATGGACATTACTTCACAACAAAATATTAACAGCTGATAACATGCTCAAAAGAGGGTGGCCATGCAATGCGATATGCAGCCTTTGCAACACATCACCGGAAACAACGAATCACCTCTGTAAAGACTGCTACTTCGCTAGACAAGTATGGGAGCTTCTACTACGGTGGGGAAATTTGGATCGGTGGAAGAACCTAAGTCACGATGGCTCGATATATAGGTGGTGGAGAAGGTTAAGAACTCAATATGACAAGGAGAAACGACGTGAGTTGGATGGGCTGCTAATCTATTTCTGGTGGAATCTATGGCTCGAGAGGAACAATCGCATATTCCAGGGGAAGAGTACAACAACCGAACAGGTGGTGACATTGATCAAGGACGCGGTGTTAGTTCATGGTTTTGCATGGCATATGAACGCCGCGACTTAGTGTGCTCGTTGTTTTTGGGTGCGTCCCCCTAGGTGTGAGGGGGGTTTAGTGGTACTAGAGTGTGAGTAGTGGTTAGCTTGGCGGCTAACTTTGTGTGTTGTGAGGTTTTTTCGGGACCGGTTTTTTTCGTATAAAAACTGGGCCAACCCTTTTTCTTCTTATTAATAAAACTATGTGGCAACTCTCTTGCTGCTCTTTCAAAAAATATATATATACCGCGTTGCGACGGTGCGAGGAGTGATGGCGTAAACTTGCTTGACGGATTCATGGCACGACGGTTCCAGGATGGATGTGGCCTGAAAATTCAGCGTTGGATAAGCGCAGCCAGGCCTACAACATATATTCCGGTGAACAACAATCAAGCAAGACGTACCAGCAAACATAATGTTTGGACAGTACATATCATGCTCTCAACATTAGGGTTCCGTGGAGTAGAGATGTGAAACGCCGACTACGAGTCTTATTAGTTATTACTGCAGGGCAGGGACGAAACTAAGAAACACAAAAACGCGTGCATGCGAGGCGCGCGGACTGCAAGGCAGGGGATTGATTGACTTGACTCCTTCACTTCGGGTTCAGAGCATCACCATCGATCGATCGATCAAGCAGAAGCCGCAAACCCCTCCTCCTCACCGGCGTCGACGTCAGAGTCGATCACGCGCTGCCCGTTGCTCCTGAAGCAGCTGCGGCGGATCTCGCCGACGTTCCCGGCGGGCCTCGGTGCGCGGCTGAGCTTGACCATGGACTTGGCGAGCTGCGCGAAGAAGACGGCCTTGTTTTGCGCGAACTGCCTCACGATGGGGGCCGTGCTCCTGTCCTTGATCAGCGCCATGTCGGAGGTGAACACCTGGCTGGCGGTCAGGTCGACATAGTAGCTGTTGTCGAACAAGTCGCAGCGTCGCACGTCCGAATTCTGCGGCCGGTTCGGATCCTGCTGCGATTGGCGGCCAGCTTCTGGAGGTGTCGTCTGCCCTTGGCCGTCGG